>ONZP01000273.1:0-53992 GCA_900312805.1 Fusarium torulosum
ATAATAATAAGAATATAAAAAGAATAGTCTCCTAGGGAAAGATTTAATAATACTTATAATATACTTTAGTTAAGAGAAATAATTTTATTGAATATTATTCTACTCGATTAAAGACATATTGGCAGACTCTCGGTGTTTTATTTCCCCCCCTAACTACTGCCATAGGGCAGAACCAGGATTACTGGTTCACTAGGGCCAATCAGGAAAGGGGTTTCTCCAATTCACTGTCGCATTGTTGGCCTCTTCTTTGAAGCTTTTTATCTCATGAAACAAGCAATTCAAGCTTTGTGACGACTTTTGTCCACTTCTTTCACTCTCTCTTTCAGAGTACCTCTTTGTGTATCTGCTGGGCTTCGACCAGCTTCTCTTCTACAACTCCCAACCTTTTTCTTGACATCTGCAACATCAGACCACCATCATGGACGCCCTCAAATCAGCCATCACCCCCATCACGCATAACCTCCCCGCGCCCATTCGCGATCTGGGTGTTTCCATCATTGGAGAGACTTGCTACAACTCCCTCCTTCTCGACGTCAACATCGAGGATGCCGACTGCATCAAGCTTGCTGTCTCAAAGGCCCTAGGAATCGGCATCATCGCTGCCTCCTCCATCGTCAAGGTGCCGCAGATCCTCAAGCTCCTCAACTCCAAGTCCTCCGAGGGCGTTTCTTTCCTCTCTTACCTCCTCGAGACGGCGTCGTACCTCATCTCGCTGGCCTACAATATCCGAAATGGCTTCCCTTTCAGCACCTTTGGCGAGACGGCCTTGATTGTGGGACAGAATGTTATTATTTCGGTCCTTGTTCTCAACTACAGCGGCCGCGCTAGTCTGGCTGCCGTCTTCGTCGCTGCTCTTGCTGCTACTGCGGCTACTCTGTTCGCCGAGAACATTGTTGATGCGCAGACCCTGAGCTACCTCCAGGCTGGTGCTGGTGTTCTGAGCGTCGCTAGCAAGCTGCCTCAGATCCTCACCATTTTCCAGCAGGGTGGCACTGGTCAGCTCAGTGCTTTTGCCGTAAGTTGAACCGTAGACTATTCAAAATTCCGTGACTAACACAACATTTAGGTTTTTAACTACCTCGCTGGCTCTCTGTCGCGAATTTTCACAACCCTCCAGGAGGTCGACGACAAGCTCATCCTCTACGGATTCGTCTCTGGATTCGCCCTCAACGCCATCCTTGCTCTCCAGATGATCTTCTACTGGAACGCTCCCTCTGAGAAGGCCAAGGGTAAGCGCAGGGCCGCTCCCATCGAGGCCAAGTCTGCTCCTACCAGCACTCTGACCCCTGCCGCTTCCACCACTTCTACTCCCAAGAAGAGCCCTACCACTCGGCGACGTGGTTAGACGAACGTGATCGTAGGATGCTTGCGAGGTTGCGTTTGTTTTATATACTCATTGCTGCAATAGCTTAAATTTTTAATACATAGTTCACTTTATGTCATTCTTGCTTAGTGATGGCTGGTTATGCTCATGTGTAATTTATGTGTTATTATGATTTTTATAACAATTGTGCTATGTTTGACTATGTATATGTGCTGTACAATGCTTGACGGCAATGCTCTTGAAGCAATGAAGTAAATGGTATCCCTCCCCCTGTTGATGCCGCCCGATTTTAACGCCTTTGTAATGTCCCAATATGTTGTCGCTAGTTGTCCCTGATTGCCCAATCCCATTTCTCAACCCCAATTAAAAGAACAAAGCAGCCGGGCGGCTCCATGCAGCGCGACTGGGTTGACTAGATTGAACATTTCGACCTGCACATTGCAAGCAGCGTCGCTGCTCGCCCAAGTTGCTCACAGAGCAGCTGAAGCAGACATGCTTGCCACAGGCACCGCATGAGTGATCTTCATTATCAAGCCCGTCGATCTCCATCCCGTCGTCACCACCACTTAGATCAGCACCGCAGTCATCACAGTTCGAAGGAGCGAGTTGAGTTTGGTTGAGGTTGGAATTCGTTGTCGAAGGGGCTGAAGAGATGTTCCAAAACCGATGGAGAGATTGTTGGTTTGCCTCGGGCTGAGTAGTCTCAGATGGTGGTTGTGTATGTTCGAAGGGGACCTCGGCGTCTTGATTTTGGTTCTGTGCTGAGTACAGCATATTGAGCGTACGTTCTAAAACTTAATTAGTACTTGCATACAGACATCCAATGGCGCGTTGTTTGGTGAGAACTTACGATGAATTGTCTCCGCCGAAGGTCGGTTATCGCGGAATCGTTTCATAGTTCGGCTATGGAGATGAATAGGTGCCGCAGCCATGATGGCAAAAGGGTTGATGAGAGAGTTGCCAGCTCGTGGAGGAGAGTCGAAGGATGAGATTGAGGAGGGAGAAGTGCAGAGCTCAGACACGGATCGCTTGCGCTTGTGGGCCATTTTGGTTGACGACAGTTAAAACCGCCTGAAAGTCTGGGGATGAATTTGAAAGTTGAGATGCGAAAAAATTGACCAGGGTTGATGTTGGAAGTGATGAGATGCGAAAGGATATGAGGTGAGATATGTACTCTCTGTGGGGCTTGGTGTTGGCGGCGCGACATGACGCGCTTAATGGTGACGTCCACTATGGACGCGTTAATGGCCTCTAGTCGCGTAGTCTAATCTCTCCCCGACTCATACAATCATGTGTTCTGGACAAGCCCATAGCGTAATCGAGGTTGTTTTGTTGTATTCCGTTCTATTCGAAACCACAGTCACTATAACAACCTGCGTGTTTTCTCTGGTAGGTAGTACGGTCATTGGTTATGATTCCCTCGATGAATGAGGATCCCACAGCAATGCCACCTCCACGAGGCGGCTGCTGGGTGGGAGCGTCGCGGTGAGCCAACGGTTCAACCCACCCGACTTAATGACATCTTCAGCGTGGGCAAATAATGCCTAGTAATGAGCTCTTCGATCTTTTATATTCAGTCGAATACCATCTTAGATATGCTACAGTCCTCGATAAGCTCTTTACCTATATGTATTTGTTTCAAACTCTGACACGACTAACATTCCACTTCTTACTTCTCGATTTCCGACATGGGACACCTTTCAGTTGATACTATTATCGGTCTTATTGGTACAATTGGTACGATGGCTAGTCTGTCTGTGTCATGCTTCGCTGTTTGGATTGCATACCAGGCAATGCGCCGCCAGGGTGCGTCTCGCAACGATTTTGAGATTCAGATGGTCGAGTTCATTGCTACACAAATCGGCATAAACGCACCGAGGTATATCTGCCATACTTTTCTCTTCCCGCTTATAATCTCTTCCGAAATTTAATTTTGATGACTTGGTGTAATATACAGCTACGAGCTACCCTTCCACGTATCCCAAACTACAACCGAGCTTCATTTCCAAACGAAAACTTACTCCAGCTGCCATCAATGACCCGCCAGAACACCATTGGACGGATACAAAGGCGAACTCAAGTTTTGGCACCTCCACAACCATCAAGCAATACTGTGCAGGGTAATTCCTAAACCAGAACACTACTCAGGGAAATCGGTCCGTGTTTACTTGATAAATTAACATCTAACGTACTACGACGTCGATGTTATGTTTGAACGGTCAATTTGGGTACTCTATGCTTCATATGATATGAGTCAGGCCGCGGGAATACTAGAAGGGCGTTTTCGTATCTTCTTGAATAGAACCATAAGATAACTCGATCTTGTTGCGATAACCCGAACTCTTACCATCATTCTATTAAAGTTCAATACCTTCAGGAACGATTCCAATGACTACCAAGTATGAGACCATTAAAGTGGAGTGTTGTCTTGCCGTAGACGGAAATTACCCCACGTTTGAGGCGGGAACTAAAATAGCCGAAGATCTTGGTCTGATTCCTGGTGAAGGATCGATATCTTCTGCCTGTCTTGCAGGTTTATTGTTCTAGTCTTTTAATGCATCCAATAACGTTTGCCCATGATTATCGATGAAATAAATCTCATCTGCATATCAATATGCTTCGTCAGTTCTTGTGCAAAATGACTATATGAGTGCCGCCATCACACACCTAGAGATAAATTCGGCAGAGAACAGTGACCGCATCGATATCGTGGGTCCAAATCGGTTGCTTCGCCTTCAAACCACTGGTAATGGTTGGTGATATGCTGGGCCATAAACCCTTTGAATGCACAGATATGTATGGTTACTCAATGGTTTGTGTTCTGATGATCAGCGCAATACTTGAAAATGCACGAAAGTAATGGGTATTCAATGCTCACTATAGTATGTAACCGGATCAGTGCAGCTTACTAGAACGGATGCTTTATCCATCTAATTGCTTTCTTGACCCGTGGCCACTGCTTATCACGGTAGAGTTTGTAGGCAAAAAAAGAGACCGATGCAAGACACAACCAAACCGATGGTGGAGTAGACAATGGTAACAATTACTTCGGTCGACATTTGGGTAGATCGATGAGAGACGAGTTTGCAAAGGACAAAAAGATTAGCGAACGAGGGTGTAACGGAGGCATAAGGAGGGCAATTAATACAAGCGGCGGTCAAAGAGCCGCAGTTTCATTCTGGTAACACATTGCTTTGGGGCAGTGCTACAAAGCTGAATGTTGTAAAGTGCACATCTAACCTCCTTTGGTAACGTGCGACCTGAATATGATTCCACGAGGCGATGAGAAATAGGCGGTCCAGGCTGCTAAGCTTAAGAAACTCGCCTTCAGCCGAAACCTTCCACTGAAGTTAGTCGAGATCATCAACAGGCGATAGTTGACATTTGTTTAGTCACGGAGTACCAAGCATCCAGTGAAAATATTATACTTGATGCGGGATCTTTTATTTGCTATGGTGTTCGGCTTATATCCATCCTTTCGTGGTATATTTGTCTTCATGTAGAGTATTCTGTTCCAACAAGCTCAAGCTCGACGATGGGCCCAAATACTGTAACACTCCTACATCAGGGCGTCAATTGTGTGTATAAGTCCACTTGTGTACTCTCGATGCCACGCCAACTATATGTACACATATCTTTGATAAGATCAAACAATATCACTTGGTGATGGGTCAGGGACACGTATGCCAAACCCTAAGTAACGCGGTTGATGCCTCATATCAAAGTTTTGCCTCCTCTCAACACTCAACACATCCCATTTGCAACCGAGAGTCAACCTTATTACCCGGCGCAAACGTGCCATCCATAGCCCTAACTTCGAGACCACGCAAAATCCCCATCCCCTCAAACGACACCCTCCCTCACACACCCACTACATCCCAACATGGCGCAAAGAAGACCAAGATCAAAGCCCTCGAGCAGGGCCCCTTCTCCCCGCGGTCCTACGGCAAGCCCTACGATACCAGCCTATATTCCCGAGATTATTGTTATTATCATCGGGATTACGGTTTCAAGTTTGATCAATGCTGCTGCAAGCCATCAGAACAGGAGACAGCCATAAGTCGCGGACGAGATAGTGAGGTCTACAGTAAGCTTAAAATAAACCTATGGCAGTATTTGGGTCAATTCTCATAAGAAACTGCGATAGCATCTTGAGATAAACACTCAGCGGTCCTCTATGTTCAACAACACCTACAAAGACGCTGATTTACGCCCCGAATACTTGACAACCGAAATATCACGAGGACTTGGGTAGGTTTCTCAAATATCGTCACTGGACTTTACGATGGTTGGCAATTTTGAGAATGGAACATGCGAGCAAGATGGGCCATGATCTGGGTGAAAAGCACTCTAGGGGCGAAGGGCTGACTATTTTAATGTTTTCCGTTTTCCTGTACTGGTATTTCAAACAGGATTACAATTACACAGAATCGTATATCAATCCCTAAATACGAATCACCAACTTCCCAAGTCCTCCTTTACTAACACGAACCCTCTCACAAGCCTCCCTCACCTCCCCCAAATCATCCAAACTCACCGCCGTAAAGATCGGCTTGACCTTTCCCTGCGCAACTATATCCGTCACCACCCTCATATCCTCCCGAATACCCGGATCTCCCGATACAAACTCGTACTTGATGTTTGTGCCGCGCAGTTTCCACGTGTACCACAGCTGCAGGAAATCGAGAATCCAGCCAAGCCAGGCTGGGAACTGTTTCGGACCTAGTATCTCTAGTACTACATCACTCTTGGGTACGCTTGCAATGCTCATGAGAATACCATCTGGTTTGAGAAGGGTTATGCACTCGTTCAAAGTGGTGAATTGCGTGTTCAGCGCAAAGTCAACTGTGCCGCTGCCGATGAGCTTGACGACGTCTTGTGTCTTGTAGTCGTACAGTTGGTTAACCATGCCGGGAAGATACTTCTCCACAGAGTCCATCTTAGGCGTAGACACCGTCGAAATGATCTTCTCGGCGCCGAAATAATTCCTGGCAACTTGGATCATCGTAGAGCCAGAAGCGCTCAGGGCAGCGGGTATATAAACCGTCTGTCCTGCCAGGCTATCTCTGCCTTGGAGTTGCAGTCCACGTTTGATGACTTGGTACGCAGTCGCCGTCAGGCCAGGGAGAGAAGCAGCCTCCTCAAAAGAGACAATTTCCGGCTTCTTATAAATAAACTTGGCTTCTGTTACTGCGTACTCCGAGCCCCATGCCGCTGGAGGCCGAGAGAAGAAAGGCTTCTCAAGTTCCGCGCCGTACACTGCGTCGCCGACTTTGAAGTCCGTAACGGCAGATCCAACAGCTACGACTACACCAGAGCCTTCGCAGCCTATAGGAAAAGGATATTTCCTAAACTTGTGTCAGTCCATGATGTGCTCGGATGGTCTTAGATGACTTACACGCTATGCAGTATGGATAACATCCCAGATGCAAATTGCGTGTCCCCAGTATTAATACCAACAGCTTTCATCCGAAGCATAATATCATCAGGCTTGTTGATAGTCGGCATAGGCAAATCCCTGATCTCGTACTCGGCCGGAAGACACTTCTTCGGCGCCACGAGAGTTCGGGTGGTGGACGGTAGTTTCGACATGTTGATGTATCGAGGGTCTTACTGGGCACTGACTATGATTGATTCTGAATTATTAACCATACGAAAAGCGAAAACCCGCTTCTTTTATTTACATCCAAAAGTGTACTCCGGCGGCGGAGTCGGTGTCTCGGCGGTCGTGATGGGTCGTCCGGGGGATCCACCGAAACCGCCGAACTCCGCCGCCGGTGAAGCTTTGGTGTCACGATAACCAAGCCAAGTGCCCTAACTTGCGAGGCTTACTTGATTGAGTAATTTAACAGCTGAGGCTTGGTCGTTTAGGTGAACACAGCCGTATTGGAGAAGTACGGGGCCCGTCGGTGCCATATCATCAATAGATAATATTCCAACAAACTTGGTAGATAGGAGTCGTCTGGGAAGGGAAAATCCTTATTTATGTATGATCAATTTTATCTCGAACAGAACTCCTATCCACTGAGAATCAGTGATTAACATCTTCATTTCTGTAATCCCCTCATCGCATGCTCACTTAGCCGCCATATGCTCCCGATTCTCCACATGGCCCAGTCTTCATAAGATGAATATTCCCACGTCATTTCATCAGAGATTCATGTGCCCATATCAAATGAGAACCTGGACTAATAACAATTTTCAAGGCTATGTCAGGGCGCATCAGCAAGCTGTATTCTCAATACACAGGGAATATAGTACCTTCAAAGCTTGTCTCGTAAAGCAGTAGTCACTAAAACAATACCGCGCAGTCCTCATGTGGTGCTGTAAAAATAATATAATTGACTCCGAAACGCTTGCTTCCATTTAAACGCCGAAATTGAACAGCTTTCATGTTGCTGTACCGGTGGTGGGCGGTAAGTATGGGGTAGGCTCTCGCTGGATGTCAAGAGCACTGGTGCCGCCATATCGAGTACATCTTTACTGCCTCCCATACGGAACATAGCCACCGTAATTCTCCTGTCGACGTCGTTGGTGATATCCATACCATCGTGACTAGCTCGACTCGTCTAATCAGAAATTAGTCTCGAGTCCACAGTCTCGGGCAATTTTAGCATACCTCGCTCACGGCTGATGCCAAGTTGGTCTGCAACATTGACATAGCCTTCATCGCCTACATCACCTTTATCCTTCTGAACTTTGGCCACAAGCTTCTCATCCCCCTTCCAAACGCTGCGACACATCGGGCAGGTAACACTTCCTGCACCACGCTTGGTCTGCGCCCACATCCTGAAGCACTCCTCATGAATGTTTTGACCACAAGCTGCAACGCACCAGACGACAGATTCTTTGTTCTTCTCGTCGAACTCACAATAGCAGATGGGACAATCCCCTTCGATAGGCTTGCGCTTGTCGGTTTCACTCTGTTCCGGTGTTGAGATAGGAGGTGCTGCAGCGAAGATAAAACAAAGCTCAGTGCTGAGGAGTGCAAGTTGGTAGACGAGTTCAAATGGAGCATTGAGAACTTGCTTCATTACCTACAAGAATGTTCAATGACATTTTCTAGATGGAAAATGGAGGAAACTTACGTATAGGATATGTTTGCACTGGTGGCCCTTCTCATTGTGGGGGCAAGTACATCGGGGCTGCTTCCCAACGTGAACAGTGTAGATGTTGCCAGTAGACCCAGTCATCTCGACATCTTCCTCAGGGCAATCTTGGGTACCGCCTCTAACACGATTGAGAACGTAGAAGCGTTGGGAAAGAGCACGATCATAGATCTCCTGGAAAGACTGGGGTGGATGAGGCCTGAATCTGCGCACTCGCTTCTCTTCCTTTTCGTTTTTCTGCTTCTTCACCTTCTTTTCATTTTTCGTCCCATAAGAAACGTCTTCCGATGGCAACTCATGTGCTTTGCGTTTCATTGATGGTGACGGGTAGGTCTCATCTGGTAAGTTGACAGGGTTCCGAGGCGTCTGACCTGCAATTGGCGTCTTAGTTGGAGTATGCGGAACAGCTTTCTGTGGCGTTGTGAAGTTTTCAGCTACATTCGATCGCAGACTTCTCGAAGATCAAGCATTAGTTGAACCCATATCGATCAGATTCAGTTCCTTGACTGATTTTAAGTGTAATGGTGATGGGGAGGGTAAAACGACTTTGGGATCGACTGCCTCCAGGGTATGTACCTTCCTCCAGTGCCTGTCAGTGGCGTCACGACTACGCCAAGTCACGTGTAGTTCCTTCCAAGTTGCTTTTGTGAAGATGACAGGGAAGGAGCCGTTGCACAACTCCTGATCTTCATTCTTGATTCACAATCCGTTTCATAACAAGTGGCTTGGCTTTTATTCGTTGCCACTCATGATAGAGTACTGGTGAATTGTTACTATCACTCATACATTACCATTTTTCATCCTTTAACTGATGCTCGTTTGCATATATTCACAGGCAGTATAGAGGCATTGACTTTGAAAGGAACTGCACTTGGCATTGTTTTATCCTATCTTCTTCATCCACTGATCCTTCTCTTTTGCTTGGCTTCATACCACTCATGATAGCCTAAAAAACACATCCAAACGCCCCGAAGCAAAGGGCTAACCCGCCCCTTTCCGCCTGAGGAGACATAGATGCCCCACCGTAATGCGCCCCATATACAAAGAAAATAACAAAAGAAATCGAAACGCATGTTGATGTTGGAGGTACAGGCTCTGCCACAAAGTGGGCTGCCATTGTGAAAGGTTCAACGCCGAGTCTATGCTATGGCTGTCAAAGGTATATAGTATTAGACATGAAAGGAATATTGGTGGTTGGCCGTAAGATCATCGAAGTGATAGTATCATGGAGGTCATGTGGTTGTTGAGGGCCGTCGAGGTATTTGGGTGTTAATCGTAGTAAATCGCAAGCGTGGGTATTATGTGGTTTGGCTCAATCGTGAGGTGATGCTAGCTGGTTGTGACAGTCATCGAACAGCGATGGTTTGTGCAGCCTCGACGCAGTGCGGGAGAAAGTGTCGCAAAATAGATGCGCTCAAAATTCAAGGCAAGGGTCGTCGGTGGCTAGGATCACGAGGCTGCTGATATCGGCCATGAGATTGTTGCTGCTGGGCAGTCAACCACTCAGTAGATCCTGTTTGTCGACCAGGTTGCTCAGCAGGCAACTTGGTATCGCTTCCGGTTGCTGTGTGGTTTGATCCACCGGGGGATCCCGGAACAAGGTCAGTGACAGCCTGCGCAATTGAAGCAACAACATAGCCTCGAAGCTCGTTGTCTTCCCGGCTGTCCTCCTTCTCCAATCGGAAACGGTCGTCCTTGTTCATGTTAGATCGACGCATGTTCTTGATCTCTTGCATAACGTAGAGCAGAACTTCTTCGGGGCATCGATTGCGCTCGACAGCGTGTTGGTTCTTGCGCACATATCGGCGGGTGACATCGGTAGCGCCATCAATAGAAAACGCTATGCAGTAGGACATCTTCTTGCCCCAACCCTCAGCATATAGACGTGGATTGTCCCATGCCTCCTCACAAGCGTCCACGTGAACCCATCGCTTTTGGTGGTCAGAGTACACCTCGGTCCAAACATGGTCTTCGGCATTCCAGACCCAGCGAACGCGGCCACCAACAGCTCGGCAAAGCATGCTGAAGCAGTTGGCCCATTCACCAACGCGTCCTCGTCGGGTTTGCAGTAATCGCCAGACATCACCGTAACGAGGGAAGCGCTCGTAAGCTCCACAGTGTTGAGCAGAGCATCGGTACAACTCGACTCGAAGGGCACCGCATGCGCTCTCTTCTGGTGATGGAGCAGTCATACCTTGAGCAATAGTGGGAGATAAGCAGACAGGGCAGGGTGGGTTGTTGACCCAGGTAAAGAATGATCGCTTAAACCATCTATCAATCGTGTCAGTTAATTCGTCCCAATGAGAGGATCGAATGAAAAATGACATACCTTAATAATGCCCGGATAACGCAGTCTTGGTAGCCCCATTCAGGTCGTCGACCATCGCCCATACTCTCAGCCTGAGCTTGCAAAACCTGTGTCTCTTCCTCGGCTTCGCCATAGATACGGTCCAACGGGATGGTCTGCAATGCCTCATCCAACAAGCCAGGGTTTTCGTATTTCGTTGGTGTTAATGATAAGCTGATGAGGAGGTTTCTAAATTTTTGGGAATCACGGTCGCCAGCAGCGGGAGGACTCGGGATCTTAGGAAGATGTCGCAGGGCGGAATAAGAGGGAAGAGTAGGTCCTTGGGATGCTGAGGGTCCATCGCTGGGAAAAGGCGAGCCTCGCAGGCGAGGGGATTGATCTCCCAGGCTTGGAGAGCCTTGTCGAGATGATGCCCGAAGATCGTTCATTCGCTTATCCCGTAACAAGCCCTCGAACTGGACACGAAGGTCTCGCGCCCATTCCTCGCCATATTCGCCCGCAGGCGTGCGTTGGCCCGCCATGATGAGAAGAGGATTGACTCGGAGAGTGAGTAGTCCGCGGATATAGTTGGTGATGTAGTTTTAGTATGGTGTCGATGGTGTCGTTGCCCAGATACGTGACCGGGCTTGAGAGAATATGGTTCAATAGTTGATATTTACGAGGTCCTAAACAACCTCGTGAGGAGCGAAATGTGTCGTAATATTGATCGTAAATTGTCGTCGTCGTCAGCAACTAGATGCGTGTCGGTAAGGCTGATTGCCACCTTGACACGCGTTGTTCTAGATGCTTGGTTCTTCGGTCCTAAGAGGAGATCTACTGGCTTTTGCCGCAGATGGTGTTGCTCTGTCTGAATCGGCGATGACTAACGTAGCCCAGCCCAAGAAAAAACGTCGATGCCTTTTTAGTCGTCGTGAATACCGGCGACTACTCGTTGATCATGAAAAGAGGTTGAGTCGCTTCGTCGTCGTCGCCGTGGGTGAGGTTAAAAGAGAGGAGTTGACGGCTCGCGAATGGCGAAAGCTGATGGCCGCTGTAGGTAAGAGAAACAGCACAAAAGAGGAGAGGTAGGAGCAAGAGCAGGCGGCGATGAGAATCGAGGGTGGACCAGGGGAATAAAGGGACGGGGTGTCTCGGGAGGGTGTGCGTCTGCTTCGCTCTTGCCCACTCTAGGTCAGAGCCTACGATGGCAGTTTACGCGTCAGCAGCGAGAGCCACAACCAATGAGGGATCCGGATGTCGCTCGAGGTGGATACCACTGGGCGCAGGGGCATGTACCGGTACAGCTGCCTCGTACTTTGTTCCGGGTTGTTCAAGGAATTGTCTTGCAGTTACGGATAGAAAACGGCCACTGAGAGCCTTGTAAAGACCGGGTTGATTGGCTTGACAGAATGAATGGATGCTCAGTGCTTGAAGAGCAGACAATTGTGGGCTCTGATAGATTGCTATTTAATATCGTGGCCTACGAAGCCTACGAATATTAATGCGCGTCACTACCTATCTTGAACGAGAACATAAGCCTTCAGAGACAGGTAATCGTCCTTGGAGGTCTAAATTAAACGAAAATGGGTCAAACGATCAAGTCTACGCAACAGATTCATAATCAAGAGGCGAACCTAAAGAGCCAATCTCAGCAGCTCCAGGCACTACAAAGCACGTGTACGTAGACTTTTCTGTGCTACACTTCCAATTTGCGTGCGTACACTTTTATGTCGACACAGAGTGGCGCCTGGCCTAGATCCTCGTAATCAACGAATAGGCAAGCGTCAGCTCCTTTATTTGTGAGACTCAATAAGTTCAGATGCAGAAATGAACGACAAGAGGCAACAGGAAATATGGGAATGTTGACGAGAATAATGGGAAACGGGAAATGAGCGACAATCGCTATCTGTGGCAATGTGAAGCCTCTAACTCAGCCCAGCAGTTGATAAGCGCGGGGAAGTAAACCGTCAGGTTGTGTCAAAAAAAGCATCGGCCGCTTGAACGATGGGGTTTGATTCAAGTCTTTGCCTTTGCAGTGGAGTACGGGCCTCATGGACTGGCGGAACGTCTCGAGGCTGCTAACGACCGCTGCAGTTTTCTGCGAGTCACTCGGCCCTGGACCTGGGAGAACAAGTATCGATACTTTGACAGGAACGTGCCCCCCGTCGTGGTGGGCGATGACGAGGCAGTGGTGAGGTCCCTAGCAGGCGCCCGAGGGGAATAAATCGTGGCACAGCCCGAGACTTAGCCACGATGTCCGCGATCCCTCTCGCAACAATGTTGGACAAGAGTTGCGCACTGCCGCGCAATAGAGTGATGATGTACCGACAGAGAGAAAAAGTAACTGCCCGCGCTTATTGTTTTACTGTCGTAGGCCTCTAAGGCATTCTGTCGCTGTATCGTGATTGAAACCCACTAGCCACAGCACATCTGGCTCGTGGCGGTGCTTCGCTATTTCCAGTTCCACGGGACCCACTTTGACTCGCGGCCTCTTGTCCCTTGTAATTCCACTGCCTCCATCGACTTGCATCACAACCCACCTGAATGTTTGGTTCCGTTTCAACAATACCACATAAGGATATCAAAATTTAGATGCAATGATATTCTCCGAATACCGAGCTCGAGGGGATTCACTAAAATTTATGCGGCTCACAAGTGAAGTCAACGGTTGAGGATTCACAGTTGCTATTCTTACTTGAGTATGGGCAAGACAATATGTGCATCACACCGGCAAAGTTACAACAAAAGATATTCAGCAACTCCACAGCGATCTGCAACATGTGTCTCTTCTCTGCATTTACATGATAGCTGATGATATCAAGTTTGTTTGAACTCGAGTCATATCGACCATCCTGGCGAGATTATTATCTGGCACAGCTTGGCTGATATTTTGATATTGGTTCTCGGACCACAAACCCTTCAATCTCAGAGAAAGCCATCTTGGTGGCATACAGTAGACGGGCTGGGCGCCTTGGAAAGAAGCTTAACTGGCGTTGGCGTCTGTATCGCGTGCGCTTGCCCCTGGAAAAGCGGTCTCGTCCAATCCCATTATGCCATTTGATACCTGTGGGTGATAATAAAACTCGCACACCAAGTCTCAATAGCAGAAGAGGTATCACAAGAATCTATGTCTCCTAGGACAGACAACAATTCATTGTAACCAGTTAAACTATTCTTAGTAACAAGAATCCTTTCTAGTACTTATCTTTTCTCCAAGTTTATAACAAACATCCTCACGGAGTATATCCTTTTCTACTCACCAGCTTATGAAGTTTATTGTCACCCGCTCAATCATGTGCTTACCTGGCAACGTTACTTGGACTGAAGCATGTAAACTGAGACTACCATAACCCTGCGTCTCTAGACCATCTTGGCAGCGGGAACGCTCAGAGTATTGCGTTGACAATTAACAACAGGGGGTTAAATCGGAGTTGAATTCAATCACGTCTTTCTGTCTCTGTTTTCCCAAATAATTTACGTTACCAGTTTTGATTCATTCCACAACCACGGTTTGCGATCTGCTCAGCTCAGCTCTGCACACCATTTTCCCGCAATTGCTTTTCCCCCATTGCCGCACCGTCGCTCAACAATGACACCCAATCGTCAATCGGACTGCTACTCTAAGCCTTGCACTAGATCACCAAACCAATCAATCCTCAGTTTGTGGGTTGCCGATCTTTGTTGCGCCTACAGCCGGGGGGTGTCGACTAAGACTGCTAAAGGCCGCGTCATCTGACGCTCCATGACATTTGGGCTTGCGTGCGTCCATACACGCAAACACTAAATATTATCTCAACTGTCAGCAAGAGCCTACGCAACGCGATCTTCCTCAATTGCCACCTCCTGAACCAGCAAATCTGTCTTCAAAGCAAATTTCGGTGTGTTGTAATTGTTTGATGCGCTTTTCTACTCTTGTGGTTCTTGTCTACACGGACCGTTTGATAGACCCTGCCAAGGAAGACAATATATTGAGGAAACGCGGCCAAGTCATCAGCCAGATCAAATTACTCTGCTAATCATTATGTTAATTAGCTTGTGCTACGTACGCTCTTCGTGGAGTTGACTTGGATGGATAGCCGTATGACCTTAAGTGTGGTCCCAGGCTGACCTCCAAATTACTGCAATATACAGAGGTAACCTGAGACCGTTCCTGTTATCAACTCAGCTCTTCGTTTGTTTAACAACCTTTATTGGCAGTTCAGACAGATCATCCCTAGGATCAACTCAGCCTTTGACGTGGTTAACGATCCTTTGCTCATCTTGGAACTTCGAGACACAAGCATGACGAAGCAAGGACTGGGGACCGCGTGGGCCCCGATACGTACAAGTTTAAGAACTAATGATAAGAGTCAAGGGACCAGTCATTCATTAGATATATGAATTGTGTGGGTTCGGATGAAGTTCAAGGCTCAGGGATGCTCATACTTCAACGCCAATCTATCCAAAACTATGACACGAACCATGCGACCGTTTCATCTGGGCTGCCACTTCTCCGATGGAACCTGCCATCCGCCTTCAGCTAGATGTCTGTGGGCTCTCTCACATGAAGCTATTCCCGCAGTGCGGCCTACCCGGTCAGGCTGATGTCCGTGGTTCTTCTGATGGCCGCGGACGCGCGTTCCATGGTGAGTAATGGGCCTTGTTAATTAAGTCTAGACGATTTCGGTAAGTTATGCAGCAGTCTAGTATAGGAACTGTATGATCTGCTCCCGGTGTGGTGCCTTCACGTTTAATCATCAAGGTCGGGAAAGCACTCAGGTTGTGTCAAGTGTCGTGTCTCGAGGTTGGCTTCTAGCCTTGAAAATCATCTGATATCATGATAATCTATACAAGAGATCTGATACGCGAAATCTCTAGCCTTGTGAAACACGGACTGTATAGCAACAGTGACCCATCTGGGGAAAGGTATACGAATGACCATACAACAATTTGCCGAAAAAGCTGCTGTGTAATTACAAAATCTTCAGTCACAACCCAGACATGGGTATACGTACGCCACGGAAAGCCGATTTCCCAAGAATTTGATTCGATAGCCCGTACATACGTAGTCGGTATAAAAATCCAAATCTACAAACCGCATCATGCTTTTGAGTCCAGACCCTGTCAAAATCTATCATCCCTGCAAACACGTCTAACATGCTTCTCCATGATTCAATATCAAGACAACCTTTTGAGTACACTCTGTACAACTACATCTTCATGCTCCACTATCTCCTCCACTGCTCGACGCTGAAGTAGCTCTCTGGCATGTCTACATCCCATGTCGGCCTCTCCACCAGAGCAATCTCGAGGGGCTGGTCCGCTGTGCTGATGGGGACGACACCGAAGATGGGTCGGTACTTGAAAGTCATCCACCAGCTCTTGCGTTCACCGCCAGTCTCGGCAACCTCGAGGTCTTTGCCCACTTCACGACGATTCCGTAGCTGGGCGAGTTCACCCTCGGGCTGGTCCTCATCGTCACTATTGGCGTCCTCGGGGCGTGGAGCGTCTTCCATATCAACGTCTTCCCACTGACCAGCTGTGTGCTTGCGAACCAGCGAAGGCGCAAGAGCGCCTTGCTCCATTCTGCCTCCGGCTCCAGTAGAGGGTCCTGTCCTCTTGCGCTTGAGGTTCTGCTTGCCCATGGTAGCTGTGGGGTCACTGACTTCGCCCTCTAGAGGCTTAGGGAGGTCTTGAGCCAAGTCGAGCATGAGAAGGAACGAGACACCGTAGATCCAAGCACGAGAGCCCTGCCAAAAAACACCCTTGGCGAGGTCGAGGAGATCTTGCACGGGGGCGGGCAGGTCCTTTCGGACATGACGACGCGACCAGGGGGTCAGAGAGCCCTGGAGAGGGTGGAAAGTAAGCAGGTTCCACGACGAGGTGATTGCGAGGAGGGTGTAGTCGTCGACGTGGTCGGATGAGCCATTTATTCCGTCGGGAGATCCTCGAGGAGAGACCTTGGCTTGGGGTACGTCGGCTGAGAATGAAAGAACCGTAGCAGCAGAGGGAAGTTTGGGCAGTAGTTTGGCACTAGGGTTGCGAATCCACTTCTCAATGTTCTGCGATGCCTCCTCTTCCTCATCTGAAGACTCACTCTCGCTTGATGAGGACGCGTCATCTTCAGACTTACTCTTGTCCCCGTCACTCAAGATCCACGTATCGATGTAGCCAGCAAGGTCAGATGCCGCAAGCATCTTGGAGTCTGGAGAAAAGGCGATCTGTGTAATGGTTCTGTCGTAGCTTCCCATTCCTCCGTTGAGGATGTGGCGTGGAATTTGTCGTCGTAGGCGAGTAAGCCGTTGCACTTGAGGTGAGAAGACGAGTGAAGTTCTGGGAGTGACAGGGTCGAGCGCACCCACAACAACGCGAGAGCCTTCTTGGACTGCGCAGAGCCATTGCGCGTTAGGTGAAAGTTCAACCTTTATGGCACCCACGCCTGCAAGCTTCTTAGGAAGGTCGGCAGAGGCGACCTTGACATCTGATGGCTTGACAGGATCCTGGTGTTCTAGTCTGAAAGCCTTGACATCGATGGCAGTAGATACGATCAGAAGCGAACCCTCGTCGTCGATAGTGGCCGAA
The DNA here is from genome assembly GCA_900312805.1 of Fusarium torulosum. Taxonomy (NCBI): domain Eukaryota; kingdom Fungi; phylum Ascomycota; class Sordariomycetes; order Hypocreales; family Nectriaceae; genus Fusarium; species Fusarium torulosum. Next base: position 17,282 of record ONZP01000273.1, read on the forward strand.
GTGATGTTCGAATCTCCCTTAACAACGATTGTTTTAAGTAGCTTGCGGTTCTGGTTGACGTCGACATCATCGCCTCCAGCATTGAACATATCGGTAGCTGATTTCTGAAGCAGCCAGATGTGAACCTCTCGATCCCACCAGCTGACGACGAAGCGGGCCTTTGGAGCACTTAGTAGAGGGGCCTGCTGAGGCAAGCTGGACATCATGCGATGATTCTCGCGTCCCATCTCCTTCAGAGGGATGACCACGGGGTTAGCATCGGGACCTGAGTTCGAGTTAGCTTTGAAACATGATAGGAAAGGTTGGTCTTACCTCCTGAAACAACGACGCTGATTTTACCACTCTCGAAAGATGCCATAGACTTGACATCATGATCGTGATATCTCCTTCCCCAAACCTTGCTCCATCGTGATCCTGCGCCATTGTTCTGCTTGTAAAGGATTGTTCGTCGGTCCATACCTCCGCTGAGGATAGATGTGCCATCGGCGCTAATTGCAAGACTGAGAACATCTTGCTTATGGCTTTGCATTCGCTGTGTTTGAGTGTATGTCTTGCCATCCCAAACGCAAACCTGACCAGTTGAGTCGCCGGAGACAATGTTGCCGTTTGGCAGACACTTGACAGACCAAACGATGATGTCCTTAGATCCACCAACGAGGTCAGAGCCAAGTGTCATCCTGCGCAACATGTGTCCCTTCGTAATATCGTATGCTCGAATCGTGCTATCGGAGCAGCCAACAATAGCAACCTTGCGCGACTGGAAGGTAATGCTAACCATCTGGGCTTTCTTGGTTGGCGATCGCAATAGAACTCGCTGGAATCGAAGATCGTCGTCCTCGATCGAGTACATGACAAGTTCGCCATCGATTGTGCCGGCGACAAGCTTGGTGGAATCCTGAGAGTCGACGCCGAGCCCAACCTTGTCAGCTCCAGCAGGTTGAGCAGCCATGCACCAGATATCACCATGTTGACCGCTAGCGTGCCTCTTTGGCCGTCCTGTCACGAGATCCCATTCGGTAACGGTAGATGTGTAGCCTATGCTGAACAGTCGCGACTTTCCAGCGACAACGCGTCCATCACCGAGGTCCTGGTCAGGCTCGTTGACCCAGACAAGCCCGTCAACGCTTCGATCTTTACCACCAGGAATGATGAGCTCCTGGTTCCAAGAGCCATTTGTAGGGTTCCAGATTTCGATATCGCCATTGGCGCGTCCGATGGCAAGGCGCGCGAGCGTAGCTTGTAGCGCCGAGCGTGTCTTGGGGTGAGAGAAGGCGATGGCGTTAATGGCAGACGGCTTGTAGGGGACGAATCGGCAGCGATGAATGTCCATTGTGACGGCGGTGGTCGGGCTCTGAAGACGAGTCCTCAGTCGCGTAATATTTCGCAATTAAGTATTATCTTGTTGGGTGCTAGAATCGGTTTCAAGTGGTTGCGCGGATCGAGAAAAGATTGTAAACCTGCTGTGTAGCCAGGCGTTGAGATCCAGTTCAGGAAGAAAAATCCTAGCCTCGCCGACTTGCCCAAATTTTTTTCTTTGCAAAAAGATTAAGGTGTGGTCATAGCGCTCTTAGTGCCCCGCCGTCCCCACTCATAGCAGCCGCGACCAACCCCTCATCTTCCTTCAGCGCGTGCCCCTCTGCTTCCCTTCTCCGGCGGGTTCTATTCTGGATCTCTTCTGAATGCGTCACATTTTCGTTGTTTTGGGTCCCTTTTTTTTACTCAAAGAAACGTTGAAAACGCGCCAACGTCCTAATCTCCAGCCTCGCGATATCATATGGTCATACCTCGCCTGCAATCTCCGATCCTGTCCTTTCAGCACAAAGCGTAACCATCGATAACACGCCTTAAATTGCTAACGCCGTTACTCACGACTCCTTCGACTTGATCTCCGTATCCCTGAACTTGGTCCCAAGCCCCCAAAAGCTCAAACCCCAAACCCCAATCCGATACACTTCCTCGCCTGAGTAACGTCGCTGTCATACCACACGCACACGCACACGTACACGATCGCTGCCATGGATTTCAACAGCTCTTCACCCTACCCTGAGGGTGTCATCTCCTTCCTCGACACCGACTTGTACAAGTTGACGATGCAATGCGCAGTCTTCAAGTTTTTCAAAGATGTACCTGTGACGTATGCTTACACCAACCGAACTCCGGATAAGAAGCTATCACGAACCGCGTTCAAGTGGCTTCAGGAGCAAATTCGAAGTATGATGCTGTTTTAATGGCGGGGTATGATCCAAGACTGACCTTGATGTCCAGAGCTTGGAAACATCTCCCTCTCCACCGACGAATACCTGTTTCTTAAAAAGCACTGCGACTACCTCTCTGCCGACTATCTCACGTTTCTCCAGGAGTTCCGCTTGAATCCTCGAGAGCAAGTGGTTGCAACATTCACCCCTGTTGGTGAAGATAATGGAGATGACTCCATCGTTGGCGACGTCGATATCCAGATCAAGGGCACTTGGGTCGACACGATTCTCTACGAGATTCCGATGCTTGCACTGACTTCTGAGGCGTACTTCAAATTCATGGACACAGATTGGAACTATGAAGGACAGAGAGAACAAGCAACTGAGAAGGGGCTGAAGCTGTTGGAAGCAGGATGCGTTACATCTGAGTTTGGTACACGAAGGCGTCGCGACTATCACACCCAGGCCCTGGTATTTCAAGGTTTGGTAGAGGCTTCCAAGAAGGCGCAGGAAAAGGGCTTCCCAGGCAAGCTTTCAGGAACCAGTAATGTGCATCTGGCTATGCGCTTCAACATACCCCCTGTCGGAACGGTTGCTCACGAATGGTTCATGGGAGTTGCTGCTATTATTGGTGACTATAAGCAAGCCACCGAGGTTGCACTACGACATTGGGTGGCCTGCTTTGGCAACAAGCTTGCTATTGCTCTGACCGACACTTTTGGAACTCAGGAATTCTTGCGCGCCTTCACCCAGCCTGTGCAGACCATGGAAGGAGGCTTTCCCGCGGAGACTTTCAAGAGGGCTGATGGAACCATGAAGACTTATGCCGAGGCCTTTTCTGGAATTCGACAAGATTCTGGCGACCCTGCAGAATACACTAAGTGGATGAGAGAATTTTACGATAAGCAGGGCATAACTGACAAGAAGGTTATTGTTTTCTCTGACTCACTGAACATTGAAAGATGTCTGGAGTACAAGAAGATTGCTGAAGAACTTGGCTTCCAACCCACCTTTGGTGTAGGAACATACCTTACCAATGACTTTGTTCACCTAAGCACCGGCACCAAGTCTGTCCCTCTGAACATTGTCATCAAGATCAGCTCAGCGGCAGGCCGCCCTGCTGTCAAAATCAGGTAAGTCCCATTTATTACGTTAGGGTGATAGCTTGATCTAACTTTGAATAGTGATAATGCTGGAAAGAACACAGGCGACAAAGAGACCGTTGAAATGGTCAAAAGAGAGCTTGGATATGTTGAGCGCGAATGGAAGGAGGGCGACGAAACCTCGCGTTGGGGAAAGGAGTAGATGGAAGGGTAGACTACGATACCAAGACCTTATGCCATCTGTTTAGATTTGAGACGATAGGATATGCCATCAGGATATGCCATCATATGAGCACCAATGAAAAGATAGAAATAGGGCGCAATCTGTAGGCATGAAGGGCGCATTAACCTTCATTGCGATTAGTTTAGACTCGGTTTCTGCTCAACTGAAAATAACTGTATTACTGAGGGGGTTGTATTGTTATCGAACTTGAGTAAGTGGTGAGACTAAGTCTGAAGGTATATGCCGCTTATACATGAACACTATCTACAAAAGTCAACTGTGGACGAAGTCACTCTTCCGGTACAACCTCGACAATAGGCGGTAGACCAACTTCTATTCTTGCCCAAGATATGCACTCTCTCCACCCAGGCATACTCATAATCTCAGATCCGGGATCAGGCACCCATAGAAGCTCAGAGACCTCATCCACCATTTTCTCGCCGAATGTGCCAGCCCACCAGGCAAGCTTGCCAAGCGAGTTGAGCTGTACGCCCCAGTATACCATGAGCAGCAAAGCCACTGGATCCGAGCTCTTGAGCGCTAGGCCAAAATCCCGGCCCGCCATTGCTGGGAACCCTATAGCTACTCCTTTGTAGACGTCCTTGGAGTCTTGCACGAAACAGGTTTGTATAGCTGAGACGCTGGCGCGGTATGAGCTGATGCGTGCGTTCACATCAGACTTATCATCGGGTCTCAAGGAAGTAAGCATTTCGCATGCTTTGTTGACAATAACGGATAGACGCTCTAATGCCTCTTCTGTATCCTTGGTTAAGGACGAAGGCGTCTCGATCTGAAGCTGCGTTCTCAGCATCAAAGACTCGGTAGATCGTGATAACGCTCCTGATATCAAAGCATCAAAGTGTTGATCAGCGATAGAGGCATTCCCCATGAGTAGCTCCCACAGCGTCACCATGCGCTCAAGAACTCCTTCCTGCAGTTCCTCAAAAGCAGTGCATTGCCCTAGAGCCATATTGACAGAAACAGCCAGGAACGAAAACATGAAGATCTTTTGCGCATTCTCAGAAGTTACATTCTCAAGCTGTGCTCGAAACGAACGACTCGCTTTGTCATAGTACTCCACCGCCAACTTAGCATAGTATGTTGCGTAATCGTCTTCTACAACAACAGCGCCGCCGCAAAGAGCAACTTCGAGTGCTGAGAAGGCAAACATGCCTTGGAGGAGATATTCGTGCTTGAGGGCCCAGCGACCCATGTCTTGCTGCAGCCACTGTTCGTCCTCTGGAATACTGACGAGACTCTTGTAACTGGACGTTGACCAACGGTGCATTAGTTCTAGCTCTATACGGCGCCTTGTCTCTGTTGCTGGGAGCTGAGTGGGAGGGTCAGCGAGATATGAGCAGCCTTCAAGATTGCGGGCTAGACAGTTGGCGCATGGAGGGCCTTGCTCATCACACTGGCTGTGTTAGTGGGTTTCATTGTGCATTTTGAAGGTAGGCTTATATACTTTTACATGTCTCTTTTTGCAGTTTCGACAACCGTGCCGAGACTTGTTGTGAGTTCTTCGTTTCATTTGATTGGACATTGTGTTGAGCAATAACGAACACGGTCTGTGTATATGAGTGACTATGCCAAAATAGTATTACAGCGATCATATATTATGAGATTAAACCATTCGTTCTGCCTGCCGGGAGTGCTAAGTGAGGTAAATACTAGTTAGTCGACAGCTGAAAGATAGTAATGTGGCTGTGCTTACTTGGTTCCCCGCGGATCTGAATATGAAACCAGCGAATTAGATTAAACTATGGTATAAGTCAACGAAACTCTCACTTCCTATTTATATGCCCCCCATGCATATTCTATCGCAGACAATTTACAGTCGGAATCTCAGTCAATGTGGTTCATAGCAATGCGATGCCATGCCCAAGTCGGATTCAATTACTCATCTGATCATAAATCTTATTCTAGGCCGTTTCTCTACTGGTCCTCTTCAGCTTTATTGACTGGTATGGCACCATCTCTGCGTGGCAGTAAATGTCCCTCCACACATCATACTTTCGAGCATCGTGCCCAGCAACCCGCCAGCGACAATGCCAGCAGTCTCACCAACCCCCACCACCTGCAGACTAAACTCGAGGTTGATCCCAGGCTCAAGGACCTTTTCTTCCAGTAACCTGTCAAAAAGGATCATATAAACCGCTCCTCCACCAAGACCAGCGCTAAAAGCGAGTAATCCTACAAGGACCTGCATTGAGAATACAAGGAAGATCGAGTTTGCGAGTAACACGAAAGTGGCTGTGCCTAGAATCATGAAACCGCCTCTGGTGTTGGTTGGCCGAAAGAGTAAAGTATGAGTTCGAGAGATGAAGTTCCCCAGTTGGAAAGCCAGGCCGTAGGTGGTGAAGTAGGAGAAGAACGATGTAGATGACTCAGGAAGAGGCAACGCTCGTGAGATGCCAGGGTATGCGAGCGCCTGAATCGCAAATGCTCCGAATAGAGGCATCATGAATGGCCGAACCATGGATTTCGTGAGATGAGTTCGGTTTCTGAAGCTTAGCATCTTTGAAAGCTGTTGAACAGGATCTTGAAGCAGAGCTGAAGTATCCTCTATATCTACATCCATCTTAGACAGCTCTTGTCGCGCATGGGGGTAGTTGACCGGCGCTCCTGGGAGAATAACAAAGAATGCCACAAGCATAGCGCCTGTAAGAGCATAAATGCAGTCAATAAAGTCTCGCAAGAAAGACTCCAGCCAAACAGTCAGAACAAAAGGCAAGACTGCGCAAAACACAGCGCCGGCACCAACACCAGCACCCCATCCAGCGAGACCAATTCGACCGTAGTACCGCATCATTCCCAGAAACGATACCTCCATTGCAGCAGCTGATACAGACGCAAGTGCCGAGGTCAAGATGCGGACTGGTGGTGCGATGTTGGGCGGCGTGACTTTTGTGATTAGTGCCACTATGATCCAACCTGCTCCGACGGTAAGAGGGCGCATCCAGTATGGGACGCGATGGAGGATATGAGGTGCCAGGAGCTTGGTGAGCAGAGCTGGAAGAGTCTCGATGAGAATGACAACCCAACGCGGGTATGGGATGATGAGATAGTTTGCTGAGTGTACAATGAAAGGTACAATCACATTGACGAGGCCTGAGAGTGGTCAGTAATGAAAAGCAAGAGAGGGTCTAAGCAGCATACCAAGTATCGCAAAACCCAGATATGTTAGCATCGTGACACTCAAGTGTCTGGCACTCTTTGGAGCGTCCATGATGTACAGTTCCTCCTCAATTCCAGCCACAAAATGATGATGTTTTTCTTTTCCAAAACAAGAAGAAGAGCATCAAGAGAAGAAAAGGAACTGTTCAAGTTAGGAATATCTATTATTATACATGTACGTAAGCTTAGCAGTCCGGCAGATACGGCATTGGGCCTGGACCACCGAAGTTATACGAGAAGCACATTACGAATAATCCTTCTCACGGACCATGTCCCCCCGATAATAACCTCCGTCACCAATTCTCCGAGAGCGCATCTTCTCGCGAATCAATTCGTCACCAGCGTATAATGACGTGCAACATTGGATCGTTTGATGTTAAAAACATGGAGGGTCGAGGAAAGCCCTGTAGGGCCTCTTGTCATCCCACGTGGGGCTAATTTATAGCGAGTGCCAGGGACACGGTGGTGAACGATTGGCTGTAGCGTATTGACGGCTGTTAGTGGAAGCTTGATGATCTGCGCTGTAGGGACGGGCATGCATGAGAAGTGTGACCTTGAATGAGACACGATTATAGATAGAGAGATTGAAGATAGCCATTTTCTGAAAGAAATTTGATTAGATAGATAGCGATACTAACATGAAGCCTAGTTCTTCATCAAGTAGTCACGAGCTCTCAGGACAATCTCATTTCTTGCCCCCAAAGATGATAACATCACTTACAAAGTTATCGTCATCTTCTTCTCATGTTAATCAACTTGAGATGCTTCTTAAATGAGCTCGTCTTCAGTTTCAAATCAATCACTCTCCAGGATGAGAAGAGTTCCCGACGCCGACCCTGAAGATGCATCATTCCCATCTGCTCAGTCAGCACGACCAGTTCTGTCACTCTTGAAGCCATCTTGGTTTATTCCTCGATATTTCAAGAGCTTAAGATGGATTGCTATCACTCTCGTATTTATACTAGTATCATGGGCGACATATATGGGAGTAGTAAGTCTGATAGTTACATGGCTTGCAAACTCAACTGACAGTTTCAGTTTACTTCACCACTTGATCATGCTCCTCCCAATCGACAAAACTCACAGATCCTATCCAAAGCGGATCTAAATAGTCTTGCAGTCCCTCCACGGATATCTAAGCCAAGCACATCCCGCCATCTACGCCTTTTCATGCCCGCCGACTCGCCTCACATCAATCTCTGCAAGACCATCATGTCAGCCGTCGCAATGGGCTACCCCATGCCCATCCTCCTCAACTGGAAGCGCGAGTACAACCGGCCCTCATGGCACTTTGCCGGAAGTCACATCGCTAAGCTTGAGAGTCTGCTGGGTGCTATAGAAGTATTGCTTGAGGGAACAGACAGCGAGGATGTAGGCGAGGGCGTAGGCGAGGACGATATCGCGGTCTTGGTGGATGCATATGATATGTGGTTCCAGCTTCCGCCTTCTGTTCTACTCGAGCGTTATCATCAACTTAATCGCGAGGCGGATGCTAGACTGCGCAAACAATGGGAGGAGCTTAACATCGGAGCTGATTTCCCGATATCACCACCGCGACAGGATATCATCGTCACTACAGCAAAAGATTGTTTCCCGGATTTCTCCTCTGGCTCTGATCCTCGTTACGAGCACTGGCCTAGATCACCTATGCCAGAGGACATGTACGGCGAAGACACAGACAAAGTTCCTTGGTCTTTCGATCCAGCCCGCAAGTATAGAAAAGTTCGGCCACGATGTGTTAACAGCGGTCTTATTATGGGCTCTATGGGCGCATTAAAACAAGCTCTGAAACGATCTAAGCACAAGATTGACTCAGTAGCCATGAAAGGTCGCCAGCTTTGGAGTGATCAGGCACTCATTGGCGAGGTCATCGGAGACCAGGAAATCTGGCGCGAGTGGGTGAGGCATCTCGGATCATCGTGGAATGGCTCTGCGGCTTTCAACGACAGAGAGTCACTTGAACCTGCAATTCGTGGTATTGCAGATGCAGCCATCCTAGGCCAGCGATTCGAATACGGCATTGGCTTAGATTACAACTTCACCACAGCTCCGCCAACGTGTTCCTCTGAGGAAGATGGATATTTTGTCAATCTTTCCAACAAGCCCAACGTTCGCGAAGAGTCTGAAAAGGCCGGTGTTCCAGGAGAAGTGCGCATTCACGGCGTACCACCTGAGTTACGCAACGTCAATGATACGCTCCTATCCACGATAGATTGGGGTTCGATCCCTCTTTATACCGACTTTTTCTTCGGTACAACTCCCGTAGCTATCCATCATAACGCCTACGTCAACGGCCTCAAGGGATGGAGACTCAAGAACTGGTGGGACAAAATGTGGTACCATCCCCAGCTACGACACCTCGTCACTCAGCGTCTAAAGCCGATCGCTGATACGCCCGCGCTACTCGCAGAGCTGGATCATGAAGGGGCCAAGATTGTGTACATGCATCCGAGAGAAGACGAAGAGTGTAGGAAAGCTAGGGTGTTTAGTCCCCAGAAACCAAACTTCACACCCATCGAGTGGGATGCGGTGTGTCAGAAACATGGCCACGGGGTGAGTTGGTACGATGAGCTCTTCGGGGACAATAAGGGTCCTCTGGAAAAACAATGACTCAATGAAATAAAGTGTCCGATAATACAAATCTTTCTCTCAATCTAGCTTGAGCCACAAGCAGACGTCGTCATACCTAGATCTCTTGGCGATTGTCTCATGACCATCGAGCATGCATTATAAATCACCGCACGACTCAGAATTGGGCGTGACGCCGGGAATACAAAACGACACAAAGTCCGTGGAGGGAGGGGAAGCCAGCACTAATATAGCGGACGGGAACTATCTTAATTATGTCCACGATCTATGTTAGACGCCATCGCTCGGGCTGAATACAAGTTTAGAATTCCCTGCGATTGATAATCAGGGGTCATTCAGCGCCGTCCGGGGAACTCTAACCCAGAGCCTCTTGATGTAGGGCTCTTTTTGATATCCAGCCCTTTGGTTTGGAACAGACGCCTTGGCGAGGATGTATCCATGGACTCGGTGCAACGTTAGACGATAGATGGGATTTCTGGGGAATGTTTGCTGGTGGAGGCGCTGAAACTGATGTAGGTCACTTGATAGAGGAGAGAGTTAGGTGTTGTTAAGTTTCTATTCAGAGCAGGGCATGGCTGCATTATCTCGAGTTTGTTACAGGCTAACTAAAAGTTCCCAACCTGTCAACCAGGGTATACAATCATAAACGCCATTTTAGTATAGGAGAAAAAGAAGAAAAACATATCTGATATGAACTCAAGGTCAAGGCTTTGGGAAACTGATGCTGCAGCTTCGATTGGCCAGAATCATGCAACCTCTTCGGATAGTCTTACAATCTCACAGAGACTCTTCACGAAGATAACATCAATCTCCTGTGGTTCAGTGTCCAGTATCCTCTCTTCTCCAGTCCCGTCCTCAGCAATCATCCTAGCGGTGGCGACAAGTCGAGAGATGCAGCGGAGCAGGCCTGACTCAATGTTCCGCGTTGCATTGTCGTGGACAATTGCTGCAGATGTTTCCTCCTTTCCAAAGCCAATGACATTAAGGGGAGCGCTGAACTTTCTAGCGAATCGACCAACGCTAGGGGTAGGCTGTAGCTGAGGCGTGACAAGTCCAAGCAGCGAGGCAGCTTTCTTAGGGATGTTTTCGGCTTGCGATTTTGAATCTGATGTTGACGCTCGGTGACCTGAGGGCTGGTTGCGAGGAACTCGTGAAACGTAGTTGTAGGCCACGATGTGCGCGTACAGGGCGTCACAGATGTAATCTGAGCATCCAGAAAACACATGTCGCAGCGATGCCCATGGCACTGGTGAAGCGGCAGCGGCGGCGCCCGAGTGAGTGTTAGTATCATATGAGTGTAACCGGTGACGTCTGGTACTTGTTGAGTCGCGACCATGTGAAACAACCTTCTTCCAGATCGACTTTCGAGGTTGCAGTGTTGATGAGTCGGTGGCTGGATCAGCCCAGATATCCGGCAAGGGTTGTCTGAGTTTCTTTGAGTACGAACGAATTGTCTCTATTGTCAAGCTTGAGGACAGCAGCATTGTCTCCGGGAAGCAGGCAATTGAGACTCTGAGTGTTTCGATGATATCAGGTGGCAGTGGCACAGCCTTTGCCAAATCATCGACGGGAATTTGAGGCAGACAAGGAGGGTTTGAGTCGTCCAGCCAAGACTCAACTGTGGGTAGTGGTGATGGCGGTGGTGTTTGTTCGATGTAAACTGTATCCGGTCGAGACATTGGTGGTGGGGGTGGATAATGGTCCATGTAGGTATCTTCGTCCTCGATCTCTAGCTCGATAGATCCAAAGTCTGATTTGAGAAGGATTGTGTTGTTGTCGGTCTCATCGCGAAAACGGTGAGTGTAAGAGGGTGGTTGTGTAGTGTAACCATGGTTGTCGGGCCATATCCGCGAATCAAAATCTGGTATACTGAGCATAGGAGCTGTTTCCAATGGGTCTGTTGCACAACTAAGGGATGCCTTTCTAGGCGGGATGGCTGGCGCATCCATGGATTTGGCTGAAGTTTGCCTTTTATGCTGATTTGTGTGGTTGGAAGATTCGTCGATACAGGATTGGGCTCTGTGAAGACGACGTCCAGGGGCCTCCATCATGACCGTGATGTCGAACGTCGTCTCCGCGTTTGGTGGTGTAGGAGGTCGCGGTGATAGAGCCACTGATCCTTTGGGTGTGACGAGCTGTTCCCGAATTTCAGGCTCAACTTCGTCATCACCGTCAGAATCGACGTCAATCCAGCTGTCCTCATGTCCTCGCTCGTGCGGTAGGACACTCTTGGGCGAAGGTAAGTTGCCGCTGGCTGATGTAAGAGATGTTGCCGCCGTGACAATAGACTGCTCGCGCAACTTGGTAGAGGGGATGTCAATGGCCCCAGAAGATGATTCGGTTGATGAAATAGACTCCTCGTCTGATTCGCACTCCTCATCGGCCTGACCTCTGTATTCGAGGAAAGATACCATTGATTGACGTTCCTCTATCGAGCCCAGGTTCTGTACTCCTACAGATCCTGATTGATATGGAGAATTGAGAGTTTTGCTGCTAGGCGATATGTCCCGATTGTTGATATGGCTCTCTGCGAACCAGACAGGCCCGGATGGCATACCGGCAGTCATGTTCTTGGAGATAAAGACTGAGCTCGAGCTTTCCAGATCCCTGGCGAGCATCTCAGGAAAACAATCCATCATATCGTCCATGGCTTCCTCGTCAAGCAAGATACCAGGTGTGTCTGAGCGTGGGACTGGCAACGCAAGCGGCAGTAGACCCGTCATACTTGAGACCGATCGTCGTTTCGAAGGAGAAGATGATGTCGAAGGTGAGCGCGAAGCTTCGGGGAAAATACTTTGGTCTTGTCTGTATAAGTAGATGGCCACTGGAATCCGAGGGGCAAACACAGACATGTAGGCTGAGGTTGGGACACACACAAACACAACCTAGCAATCAGAGACGCGAAGATTACCGTGATTCACTGTCTTGACGTCTGGTAGAGGACGATCTCAAAAGGACACAGCAACACTTATATGATTCGAATTGGACTGGAACTTAAACACAAGTCATTAGGAAATAGTGGATATAAGAGTGGACAGGTAGGGTGAGACAGCGGCGTGCTAGGGAGACGAAGGTCTTGTTATGTTTCCTAGATAGTTTACACCATGTATCGAGTACGTACTGTAACCGTCGACAGCCATGGGTGGAATCAGGAAATGGGGGCTGCAGTAAGCAACTTCAAAGGAAGAATGGGCGGGGGTTTCGTTACACATGGCAGAGGCTGGGTAACGTAACCGAGGACAGTGATACTAAGGCATCAGCACTTGGGTACCTAAGCTACAATATTGACTGGATGCGGATTGAATGTAACTAACGGCCGCGCCCTGACGAAAGGAATGAGGTGGGAAACTGAGTGGCGCTGTTGGATGCAATGGTTGCGCCGCGCAAAAAAGCAAAATGAAACAAGAACGGGTTCGTAAATGGGCCACCAAGCATCATAAGGTTTAGGGGAATTGCTGATCCTTGAGCAAAAGAGGAGAAGATGGAGAAGAAAGAGGTGCAAGGGAGAACAAAAAAGGGAGTCGGTCTTGTTCCAAGTTCCCCATCCGAGCGCATTGTAACCTCCCATCTCGGGAATCGGGACACTGGATCGAAGCTGTTGTGACAGCTTATACTCGTTATATGAATGTCCACTTGGGATAACATGAATATGCATGCTCCTGGCTTTCACGAGAAAGCTCAAGCAGGCAAATGCCGCGAGCGTCTGTCCGCGAACGGCATTCTTGAAAGGGCAACTCATACTCCACTGGCAGAAGCTGCATAAACACAGCAGGAAAGAAAGACAATTGAATTTCACTACGGAGTACTGCTCCGCTCGGACAAGAGTGTCGTACAGCTGTGTTCATGTGTGCCAAGGTTTTTCTCAACAAGGGTTGGTAAACAGTGGCTGAACTTGTCGACGCCATGAGATATGGGATGGCCAATTCTTGCATCACCGAGAGGCGTGAAGTTTGAGTAGTATCATCCGGGAATAAATGGACGTACATATGGTGAGGTTCCTAGTCTTTCAGAGTATCACCGAACGCGATCGTAGATCTTGACCCGATTAGCACCAATCTCGCGATGGCTCCTGTGGCTGAAACCAAAGACTGGTATGCAAATTCAAACTCTGATTCCCGTCCTAAAGTCTCCGCGTCGATAAACAATGTGGGAGACGATGAATGAAGCTCCAATTGCACATCGTGCACTATCGTGTCGGGGCAGAGTCGGATCTGTTAGGTAGGGCGGACGACAAGGGTCACGGAGAGCGATATTCAGGATGCGGACGCGGAGAATCCAAGCAAGTCTAACAGTGACAGGCCAGGTAAGGGTAGGATGTAGGATGCATGGGTTGGCGATGTAAGGGAGATCACAACTGTAGCCCGTAGCCGCATTTGGCATGCGTTTATCGTTAGGTAACGCCTGTCGGTTGCCACATGGTAGTCATCTACTGTATGATCATGACGTGCAGAAATGACAGGAAACAAAACAAAGATGGATGGGGAAAATGATATCACTTGTCAGGCGAAAGCCATGTGCCTAACCATAACATGCATAAGATCCATCCGTCACTGTTGCTATCAGCTCCAGAAGCAAGTTGGCAAGGTCTAGATTCGCTAATGCAGCTCTGGAACTGCTCGGGTTTAGTTCAGGTATGTGATAAGTGCCTACAGGTCGATGATTGAGGAGGAAGGAAAAGAACAATCCTTCTCGTTGTAACAGGACAAGACATGTTCTTGCTTGAAGTCAGTCAAGGTGGAGTATCTCTAAGTAAGGGAGTAAGAATGGTGTTGCCAGTTGATGACGGGAGGGAGAGTGTGGATGCGTAGGTCGATGCGAGAAGCAAAAAGCAAGTACAGATCTAGGGACCGATCAAGGGACCGATCACTGGAATTAGCTACCTAGTAGCTATTTCCCCAGCTTCAGGTCCGAGACCCTTCTTAGATGATTCGGCTTTCAATTATATTCAACAAATACTGTTCCACCTTCCTTGATATGCGCCTTGTGAAACACCAAAGATCCCCTTGGTTACCGATCGAGTTCTAATAATGACCTGCAGATAGATCTTAGATGATTGCTGGGTGTAAGTGTACAGTGTCAGCTAAGGCCATGGCGCAGTGCAACTCATCACCCGTAGACACGCCGTATGAGCGTAATGCGTCCACTAAAAGCAGTAAATCTCTACCATATCTGCACTGTACCTCGCGCTAACCAGGTGCTCACCGCCCGCGGCTGGAATTGGCGCAAGAGACTCGATGGTATCCACCAGAAAAAGCAAAAAGCAAGCAAAACTTCGCGGCTACCAAAATAAATGTCAAAGCTCATATCTCATTTCAACGAAGCAAATAAGACAAGGAAAAAGTTCTGGTCTTCAACTAACATCACCTTCTATTTCGGACTTTTGCAGAGACACTTGAATCCCCTTCATCCAACAACACTTATCGACTTGTCTTGTCTTGTCTTAGCCAAAGCTTGACAAGAACGAAAAAACAAAGTCCCTGAACCCAGACTCTTCGAAACTCGAGCAGAAAAAGCCATCAGAAAAAAGCCAAAGCTGGGCTCTTGATTGGTCAATTGCACGACCTCCTTCAGTCCACTCTCTATTTGGAGCTGTAGTCTAAGTGCTTGTTGGGTTTATTCTGTACCGGAACAACACCTACTGTCCATCCTTTCTTCCGTGTTTGCTTGTTCTGCAACACTTCCAATCTCCCCAGCGAGTGGTATCCGGGAGTTTTTAGAACCAACTGCACCTTTGCCTTGGGACAATCCCGGCATCTCGGGCGTTTCTCCCGTCACACTTGGGCCAACAAACATTCCTTAGCTGAAAGCCCAGCAGAGCTTTCATAGGTAAAGCTTCAGCTTCAGCTTCAGCTTTCCTGCAACTCACTACGTACTGTTCTATTCATTTCGAAAACAAGACATTCTTCCGTCGAAATAATGTTATCTCAAGAGTTCATCTCGACCATATCCGGTCCTCCTCTGGCCGCAAACACAGCCGTCTCCAAGGACATTGGCATCTACTCTCACTCCCTCACCCCGTCCCACACCATCAAGACAACCTTCAAGAAGAGCTCAACCCCTGTCAACGGTCTAGCCGTCAGTCCAACACACGTCTTTGCGGCCCAGGACCAGAAGGCGCATGTTCATGTCTACTCCCGTCAACGTGGCAACCAAGAGGCCCTTGTGCCTTTTCCCGAGAGGATCCGCAGCTTGGCCCTTGCTGGTCAAGTCTTGGTCGTGGGCTCTGTGGAGGGCAGACTATTTCTTTGGGAGGTTAGTACCGTCTCGTTCAAGTCACTTACGCGCCGTTGCGTTTTGTGACACAACGGAATCGTTGAATATGAATACTGACAAGTGATTTAGACATGTACCGGTAGACAAGTCTCGACGCCGCCTTGTCATGTCCAAGCCGTCTCATGCTTGGCTGTAACGCCATATCACATTCTATCCGGGTCTGATGACTCCAACATCAACGTCTGGTCATTATCACGCCTTCTTGAGCTTGATGCTCAGATGGAACAAGAACCCGATCGGACACTCTCCAACCATCGCGGTGCCATCACAAGTCTAACTGTCGGACCGGGTACCAACTCGGAAACTAGCATATGTGTGTCTGCCAGTAAAGACAAGACATGCATCATCTGGAATTACCAGACTGGTCAGCTCCTTCGAACATTGCTCTTCCCTACCTTTCCTCTCTGCGCACGTCTTGACCCAAGTGCCAGGGCGCTCTTCGTGTCTTCTGAAGCTTGTGCTGTCTACCTGGTTGAGCTATTCGGTGGTGACAAGCCGTTGCTTGGTTCCCGCAGCACCGAGTTGCCATCTATCGTCGTGCAGGTCAACACCCCGCTGGCTGTCTCAGATCCAGAACTCGGACAGCCATCCTGTCTTGCTCTAACATATGACGGTACTTCGATATTGTCCGGCCACACAAAGGGCAAGATTCTCCGGTGGACTCTGGCCGAAAACGGCCATCCTACAGATGTTGCGAACCTGAATGCCTCTGTCACCAACCTATGTTTTGTGCCTCCACTGTCAACCGAGCAACCAACCAAGACGGTGTCCATTGTGAAACCAAACCAGAGCCTAAAACAGTACAACTTTACCGCTCAGCTAAGCACAGATCTGGGCGATCAGACAAGATTCGATCAGTTACTTGAGACCAACGGGTTTCCATCGCAATTGCTTGAGACATCAATTTCATCAGTGACAAATCCGGCAGACGATAAACAAGATGACGAGCTTGCGAGACAAGATGCACAATTCCGGGCTATCATAAACAGTTGCAACCTCCTTCAAGACCCAATCAGTTAGACATTTGCCTCAAGCGCACACCCCAGAACAGCTACATCTCTCACATAACTTACCTAATATGTAATCTTCTCAGAATACACACACATAGTCCCCAGTGAAACCCCTGTTTCGGAATGGTTCATGCTGTTTCCGTTCCTTTTTTTCTCAGCCTCAACGCTCAAGTGCATGTATCTCATTGCCCATGTAACCTGCTGTACCACGCAAGTCGCTGGCCTCGTTCATATTCCCCAACTCACTCGCCCATCCCAGGGATATGTCAAAGCGCACAACAGGTTGTGCATGTATCAGAATTCAGATTCCATGGGAGAGGCATTTGGCGTTCACTTCCCTGTTTCGTGAAGACCTAGAACCTCTAGGTTCGCGATGGGGTTGTGGCTGTTGCAACCCGCATTTGGAGTTGCATCTCACCGGTTCGGAGTAACGTGCATTCGATGGAAAAGTTCTTGCAGCAAAGTGTGGCTGCGTCATTACCTTGCTGCGAGGGGCTTCAACGTAGATGGTGCCGCGAGCGCTAGTCTTGGGTTGCTATATGCAAGGGGTTCCGAGCCTCTTCGCGTGTGCAACATTGTCCACTAAATCAAGTGGTATTGTTGCCTCAATCCGACATACGGGCCTTTCAATCTAATCTGCTTTACCATATCTGGGAGAACTTGCAGCAGCCTCCTGCTGAGGAAATACCACCACCCGATGCAACCCATCAGTTGAAGTTTTCTGATTGATCATAGCACTGTCGTCAAACCAACTCCAAATTCTCATTCATATATGCAACTAGCAATGCTGTTTCATTCACTCAGCTTGCAAGAATTTTTTCCCTTGCATATAATCATCGTCCTTTCCCGACCGCCACAACGGCAGGCCAGTTGAGCCGATGGAAACGGCTTCCAAGCCCGAGACAACACGCGCGAGAGAAGAGGTCTTCCTTGAATTCCCGGGACTTCTATGCTCAGATGCCTAGACTCTAGCCAAATACCTGCAGTAACTCGAGGAGGAACAGGATCCCGCTGCAAGGGGTCGTTTTCAGGGTTCGAAACAGGAGGCGGATATGCCCGTGGGAGTCAGATGTGAGGGTGATGATGATTGCAGTGAAAGGTTTGAGGCAAAAGAATTATAGATGATGTTATGTTGTGAACGTTTGCGTAATGTAGCTGTTCTGTTATTATTAGTTGCTGAACTTCAGAAGGCTAACTAGTTGACGTTCAATATCTCTTTTACCAACCGCAAATGTGTCAAATACGAGCCCAATATGATAGACTAAATAGTGACTCTAGTATCATAAAAGTGCACCATATAACGGCATTTAGTGACTTTTGCTTCGTGTTTCTGGGTGTTGCAAGACATGGCGGAAGTCCAGGGTAACTAAAAATACATAACCTATTCTTACCCCAGTATTGGCCTGGGAGATCGGCTTTAGGTAGATATTAGACAGCTAGAATGAACCGAGTATCCTGAAATAGTTGGGTGGCTGACACTGAATCCTCATCTAATATATTATTCCTGGAAACGTTTCACATTTGAGAAAGCACTTCGCCACTGAGATCGTAGACATAAGAATACTACAATATCCCGAAGTCCACCGATGGACAATATCAATCCACGCACTGTATCTGCTACCTAAGCTCCCTTACTAAATACAGTATAAAATCTCTTCCCCGGAATGACCGGCCGGAGCGGCAAATTTCTCCGCCCCGACTAACACCGAGCTGGCAGCGCCAAATGTCTTGCATCATCGGACAGTTCTAAGCCCGTCGCAAATCTACATTGTCGTCGATTCCCCAACCTACAAACTCACACCAATGTCTGCCGTTGGTACAATCAAGGGCAACATGCCGCAACAAGTTCGATCACTCGTGAGTACTCTACCCAATTCCGCGCAGCCAAGCAGCCTCCGTTCGCGGGGGGAATTTGCAGGGATCATAGAATCTAGCTGTGCATCGCAATAATATTTGATCATGGCTGACGAAATTTCTGTCTAGTATCGCCAACTATTACGGCAAGGCTCGCAGTTCCAAGCGTACAACTTCCGCGAATATGCGAAGAGACGGACGAGAGATGCTTTCCGAGAGCACCAGGGCGAGCAGGATGCCCGCAAGGTGCAGGAATTGGTTCAGCACGGAATTAAGGAGCTTCAAGGCTTGAAGGTGCGTCGCGGATTTTTGCCGCCAGGGTGGACTGAGGTGCTGACATTGAGTAGCGACAAACAGTTATCAGCCAGTTTTACCAGATCGACCGGTTAGTCGTTGAGGGAGGAATCTCGGTAAGTTAGGTCCGTTGAGATAACACAGCTGGTATACTGATATTGGAGTAGGGCAAGCAGACGGGCAACAACCAAGAAATCGTGAGGCAGAAGGAACAAGGGTAAGTCAGAGGTTACCATCGTTACCATATTTATTACTGATTTTTTTCGCATAGTTACGACTAAGACGACTGAACCGGCACGATTTCTCGAAACGACCAGATAAAAGATGAAAGAGACAGGACGAGTGTACAGTAGCATGGTTATGAGGATAAGCATATTCATGAGATATCACCAGGGATTAAGGCGTCAATGGCCCTGGAGGATGTCGTCGGGCGCTGGAGAAGGGAGCATTATGACTCGAAGATTAGATGGCGAACCTCAATTCTGATTATCTATCGCCTCTCAATTGTTATCTCTGTCTAAAATGCCGATAACTCCATACGTATGTATGGCCTTTTGAGCGCTTTGCTTCTAGAGCTTGGAAATATCCCCCTGCGCTGCGATTACCACCTCAACTCTGATATATGTAAACCGAGACTTAGGTGCAGTGAATATAAAGATTAAGGTTAATCTTGAATTAAGACTTAACGTGGTTAACGACCTTTCAACCATATATCAACTTTATTCTTTTCATATGGCTTATGATGTATTACGTCAGCGGGGAACAGCAAATTCAATTGGCTAACGGACACTTACCATGAACAAGCATCGCGACTCGCGACTCAGCCTCGTACAACTAAGCTCCAGTGACCATATTTTTACGACAGTGCAGTGCATGCAGCGCAACTCAATTTGAATTCGCGCATAAGGTGTCTTTATCATCCCTATAGTAGTAAACGAGTCGCTGCGCCCCCACATTAACCGCGATGGCGCCCGGAGTGAGTAGCTGCCTGCTTCCCTTGCGCAAGCATCAACTAAATCGAATAGACGCGACGCGCCAACAGATCTGGATACGCGGAACACGACGACTTCGAAGGTACGATGATTTTGATCGCGGCCGACGACGCGTACTAATGGTTTCAAGGTCTTCCCGTGCGACAATGGCGTCAAGAGTGGATAAGCGTTGCGCCGCCGCAACAACAAGAACAGACTCAACAAAATGATATTTGGTCGATTGACTTGCCTCACGGCATGCCCAAGGACTCCCATCTGCTTCCAGCCCATAGTCAGGAGCTCCTTGCCGCTGCGCGATCCGGAAGACTTTATAAGAGACCCGCGCCAGCAGAGGAGGAAGAGGCCGACGCCGATGCAGCTCCCGAGAAGCCAGAGAAAAAAGAGGAAGATATAAGCGCCAGAGGGTTTAGTGTCAAAGTCTGGAAACAGCTACCACGAAACATCGACACAGCATCTACATCTCATCTCGCGAAACGACAAAAGAACACCGTCACAATTGCCAGTCGCACATTTGAAGAGAGAGTCCAGGGACCGACGGTTACGAGGGCAACAGTCAGAAGAGTCGACGCTGCCGGAAACCCATATACTGAAGAGGTCACGCTATCCGACGGTCAGCCAGTTCAGGGCGAGATTGTTTCAACGAGAATTGAGCCTGCTCCTACTCGTGGCACCGAACCTCTCGCTACGACACCAGTTCCCAACAGACGCAGGCCACCACCACCTAAGAGAAAGGCGAAGGCCGGCCCTGGCCGAGGAAAGAAGAAGATCAAGAATCCCCCACCCGAAATCGGTGCTGCTCCTGTGGCGCCTGTTGCAGGTGCAGATGGCGCTGCGCCCGCGGCTCCAGTTAAGCCCGAGAATCCTGCGGAAGCTGTACGTTGTGATACACCAATGTACCTTACTCTATCACTGACTTTTCACAGGCTATTAAGCAGGAACGTGAAGATTCTACCAATCAGGATAGTCCAATGCTTGATGCAGATGACGACGATGATGAAGATGGCGATGACGACGAAGGCGACGAGGGTGAAGAGGGAGATGGAACACCAGCTGCGGACAGTCAAGCGAACGTCGAAAACAACAAGCCACAAGACCACGAGATGACAGACGCTGCTGCTACGACTACTACTACCGAATCCGCTCCCATTCCATCTCCTGCACCAGCGCCAGCTCCAGCTCCAGCTGCGCCCCCAGCTGCTCTTGGAAACGACGAGCCTGATGTTGTTATGCAGAACGATTCGTTAGAACCTGTGCAAAGCCCTGCGAATCTAGTGCCACCCACTATCCTTACGCCTGAAGGATCACGACCTGAGGGCAGCCCCCTCAAGAACGTTCTCATACCTTCGCCCACAAAGGAGGTGGATCAGGAGCAACTGCTGAAGGAAGCTATAGATGCTTCTCTGGCAGGAGGCAATAAACCTCAAGAGCCTGAATTAACCGAAGAGAACCTTGCAGAGGCATTACGGGACCCCACTGGTGAAGATGAAGAACCTCATTTCAAGGGACTAGATGAGGAAGACATTCTGCAAGCTGCTGTCAATGCTCCTTTCGCGCCAGGTCAACAACTAGCAGTCGGTCCTGGGGCCGAGCCTGCTGGCTCGACCGTGGCCGAACCGCCATCTACGATCGTCGGAGAGGCTCCTGAGGTCGCGGCGGATCGTGACGTCCCAATGCTGGAGCCTACCGACAGTGAAGCACTGCTGCCTCCTCCACCTGAGGAGGTTGGCAACATTGCCACCACGCCCCCAGGAAATTCCGGCGAACCAAGCACTTCTGTACCCGGAAGTGATACCAAGCCATCAATGGATATTCAGGCTGGTGAGGAGGCAGTACCTCAACGACCACTACTGGCCCAAAACGACACTGGCTTGACAGAAGATAGCATTAGACCCGATGACTCAGCCTCAATCACTGCCCCCATGTCTGATATCACCGATGTTGCAGCAGTTGCCCCGTCAGTCGTCGAGCCTCCTCCTGAACCAGCAGCTGAAACCACCATTCAGGACCCCGCTGAAGAGGAGACCAAGCAACCAACACCACCCCAGCCCGAGATTAAGGAAGAGTCTGCTCCTCCAGGCGAAGAAATATCTCGACATAGCTCGCCTGATCTGCTTGATAGCTTGATGAATAAGCTTGATCGCCAATCTGCAGAGAGCGAAAGAAAGAAGCAAGAGGAGTCATCTGCAGAGGCACCTGAGCCACTACCAGAGGCGGTTCCCCAGGTTCCTGAGGTTCCCACAGAAGCTATCAGTGAGCCTCCTACTGATCTTCCGGAATCTATTCCTGAGCCTCCTGCTGCACCTGTTGTTGAACCCACAGCCGAATTTGCCCCTGAGCCTGCGGCTGAGACTGCTACTGAGCCTACCGTTGAGTCTACCACTGAACCCGCTGCCGAGGTATCAGCGGAACCTATTGCCGAGTCACTCGCTGAGCCAGTTTCCGAAGTACCTCCTGAATCAACATTAATACCCACCGAGGCACCTGAAGGGCCGGGTGATGAGGCCATGGTCACCGAGGGCGCGGAACCTGCTGACCCTGTGCTTGAAGCTCCTGAAGTGGAAAAGCCTACTGAGGAGGCCCCTGCAGTTCCCGGACCAGCGGCGGCCGAGGAGGAGCAGAGTGAACAACCCCCAAAGCAGGATTAGTATGCTGTTCAGGATATAGTTTGTTATATGTTGGTAGCTCAAGAGTAAAAGAGTCCTTATAAAGGTGAATCGTTCTGTATTTTGGGATACAATGTTGAAAAGAGGTTGGAGTTTGTATAATATGATTACCTCTAGGGCCATTAGCTCTAATGAATTCACGGATAATAGCCATAAAGGTTATGGTTTATCTATGCTCATGTTACCACGTATATGGTCTTGGCAGCCGGTTATTTCTGCTAATCTCTTGCTAAACTAGTTGGTTATTTATGCTTCTTGCCAAAGCACTGCTCTGGCTACTTGCAGCTAACGATTCTGCAATAGCCTTTGCTCTCTTCCTCTGCGGCATCGCATAACGTCCATGCATACGAAATCCGCGGGCATGCGCATTGCTTAGACCTAGTAGTGCAGCGCTCAAAACCAACAAACCACTAAGTACTATCGAACCCGCCTGCGTCATGTTTCCTCCCAGGGCAGCAGACATGTACACCATCAGCTTGGCCGCTGCTTCGAGATAACCTTCGAGACTCGATTGCGCGCGTAGCCAGGCGTGCGTTACGAGAGCTTGCAAGTCGGCGTCGGGGCCGCGTAGGTGCACGCTGTGTCCGCCGCCAAGGTCGATGCAATACTCCGTCATGGCGATGCTCTCGGGGGAGGGGGTTGAGGGCGTCATGCGTTGTTTTATGGCCCAGATGTTGAGGATGCGCGAGGTGATGAGGGTTAGAAGAATGGCGAGACCCCACCAATCTTCAAAGATGATCATGAAGGTTATCGATGAGGAGGTTATGAGCGGACTGCCGAGATAGAAGAGATGGCTGAGCCAGTCCACATCGGAGAGGGAAGCCCAGTCATCGTGGTCTGCATCATCATCTTCCCCTTCCTCGTCTGTGACTTTGCGCTTCTCGATTACTTTCCCAAGAATCTTGATGACATCCCATGGCGTATCCAAGCCAACATTCAGCGTGACAATCTCCTCAGCACCATCTGTACAGAGACTCTTGAGGTAATTCGCGGTCATAGCATTCTTCACAGCATATTGTGTCTCCCCGAGAGCCTGTGTAGATAGCGCTATCAAGCCGACGGGGGCCTCACGCTCGAGGTCATCGCAAGCTTGTTGGTAGTGTAGGCCGGGAGCGAGGACGAGAGCGTCAATCCATGAGGAGCCACCGGTGAGAGCTGTGCGGCGAGATATTGTTCGGAGATCGGCGAGGACGAGAAGGCCGCTGGCGGAGAGGGTGACATTGGGGATGGGAGTGGTGCTCCATGATGGGATTAGGGATCTGGGCTGCTTGGTGTAAGTGAGAGTCGAGATAGAGAGCTATATACAGACCTCCATAGTATAAAAGAGCTGTTGCGTTCCAATCATTGGGAGAACAACAAAAGACTGGATATCAAATATATGTCAAATCAGCCTCAGTTCTCAAGGGAAATGCATTCAATATGTATTATAATACTTCTGCTCCTTGACCTTCCAATGATGGTACTTCAGCGCTCCCTTCCGCATGACAACTACATGAGGACTTATTTAAGACATGATTACGATATGAAACAAAGAAAGAGCCGAAGCACTCTCGATCAGATTTATCTTTGACTTGGGAGCTGTAATTACACGCTGTAATTGTACGTTGTATAGAGACACGAGATTGTGTTGGTGGCACGGGACCTATCACAGCGCGTGGAGCGGTCTCATGATAGTGGCTTGCGTGCAAACTCACAAATGCTGTTAGTGAGACAACGAAACATGTTGAGCTATGAGAACTATTGGTTTATTGTAAGTGGTCTTCCCCCCCCCGATAATATTACAAGAATGATTTAACGATTTTGTTGGATGAATTCAAAATCCTATACGATCTCATTTGTGCAAGTGTTCCGAATCTTTGAAGCATCACGGGTATTCTACAACAACAGCATATACTTTCAGATTTCAGTATAGTAAATAGCCTCGAACTTTCATCAATAACACTAGAGAAGGTTGTATCATTAAAATGCTTTCAACCATACCATGGATTATCTCTCACTAGGACGGTTCGAGACTGGGAGATTGCTTACCCTAAGCTCGCTCGATGACTAAGCATTGCGCAACGAACAGATAGCCGTCATGATGCAACAAGCCAGCTCTGAAGCTCCCCAAGCGTGAAGCCCGCACAACGCCTTCAACACCACAATTATGCGGCTCTCACTCCAACCATTGCTCCTTTTGGGGCTATCGTCACTCGGCGCAGCTGTCTTCCAAGACGAAGTCGGTGAAATCGATTTTCACCACGCGCTCATCGGCGTTCCCCAGGTCGAAACCACCTTCTTCCATCGACCGCGAAAGCAAGATAAGGCGAGCCTCCTTTACACACTCAGCGACGTCGGTGTCATCGGCGCCGTGAACCCCAGCAGTGGCGCGGTTGTTTGGCGCCAGCAGATTGCTGATGATATCACCAATGGCGGCGGCTTCTTGCGCGCTGCTGAGGGGGAGCACTGGGTCGCTGCGGCGTATGGCTCCCGAGTGCAGGCATGGGACGGACTGACAGGTCGTAACGTCTGGCATAACGAATTCAAGGGCGAGGTCAAGGATCTGGAGATTCTCGAGTTGACTGAAAGCTCAAGAAAGGATGTTTTGGTTCTGTACGACGAGGACGGCACAACGGTTCTACGACGTATACACGGCACTCTGGGCAAGGTGGTTTGGGAGTTCCGTGAAGTCACCAGGAACATCCCTCTCCAGGTCTCAACCGACATTTCCAAGATCTTCGTCGTCAGCCTTCACGGTTCACCCGCCTCTTACAGTCTTAAGGTCACTGCGCTCGATACTCTTACAGGAGGACGATTGGACGACTTTGCCATTGGCACCAGGGGCGATGTTCATGGGCCCAAGGACGTTATGTTTGTTGGCGGCAACTCGGCCTCACCCATTCTTGCTTGGACCGACAGCACCCTTTCCAAGCTCAAGGTGAATGTTCTTGGCAGCAAGAACACCCAGGAGCTCAAGTTGCCCACCGATGCCGTCTCCGTCACTATCCACGCGCCCCATCTCATGCAGTCACAGCCTCATTTCCTGGTTCACACTCGAACAAAGACCGGAAACAAGGCTGAGGTTTATCACACCGACTTGAAGAACAACCAGGTCTCTAAGGCGTACGATCTTCCTCACCTTTCTGGTCTGGGCGCCTTTTCCACCAGCTCTGACGGAGCCAACGTTTACTTTGCCCGCGTTACCGAGGACGAGACGATCATTGTCTCATCTGAGTCTCATGCTGTTTTGGCCCGCTGGCCCATCAAGCCTGCCGGTGATATTGAGGCTGTCCATGCCGTTGCTGAGGTTCTCAAGAAGCCTGGCACCGAGGGCTTTGCCATTCGAGCTGCTGCTGTCACAAAGTCTGATGACTGGGTTTTGGTCCGCAACGGTGAAATTGACTGGAAGCGTCCCGAGGGCCTGAGCGGCGCTGTTGCTGCTGTCTGGGCTGACATCCCTGGTACTGAGAACCTTGCCAAGGTCTTGGAGGAAGAGGCTCACACAAACCCTGTATCGGCCTATATCCACCGTGTCACCCGGCATATTGATGACCTCCAGTACCTGCCTGGATACCTTGCGTCGCTACCCGAGCGCTTCATTACCAGTGTGTTTGGTGGCGAGCCTCCTGCCAGCAAGAAGGAGGGCCTGCATCGGGACACCTTTGGCTTCAACAAGCTCATTGTGCTCGCAACTCGCCGTGGTCGTATGTATGGTCTTAGCACCGAACACAAGGGTCAGGTTGTCTGGAACAAGTCTGTTCTTCCTCAAGTTCCTGGTGAGACCCTAGATGTCAAGGGTATGTACGCTAAGGATGAAGGTGTCGTTACTCTGCGCGGAGCCAAGGGTGAATATGTTGCCATCAAGAGCGACACTGGCGACGTTGTTGAAGTGATGCCCGCGGGTTCTCTTCCTCGTGTATCCAGCACTGTCGTTGTTGACAGCCCTGCGGGCAACTGGTTGCTTCCTATCGGTGCTAACGGTGAGGTCGGACCTGTTCCCGCTGGCTTCACTCCTAGCCAGACCATCGTCGTCCGGGGTGAGGGAGAAACTCTCAAGGGCCTCAAGTTTGTTGAGGAGAACAACAAGGTCTCCGAGGAGGAGATCTGGCAGCTCCAGCTCTTCCCTGGCCAGAAGATTGTTGAAGTTGCTAAGCATGCTTCTCATGACCCTGTCGCCTCTATTGGTCGTGTTCTGACCGATCGTCGTGTCAGCTACAAGTACCTCAACCCTAACACAATTGTGGTTGCTGCTGTCGACGAGACCAAGTCGTCTCTGTCTCTTCAGCTTGTTGATACCATCTCCGGTCAGGTTCTTGCGTCTCAGTCTTATGCTGGCGTCGACTCTACCAAGCCTATCTCGTGCACCATGGCCGAGAACTGGTACGCATGCACCTTCTTCGGACAGTATACCCTCGAAGATAGCACCAAGCGATCTATCCGAGGATACCAGATTGTCATTGTCGACCTTTACGAGTCTTCGACACCCAACGACCGTGGCCCCCTGGGTGACGCTGTCAACTTTTCTTCGCTCAAGCCTGTCGACACACCAACTGGACCTGCTCTGCCTTGGGTTGAGGAGCAATCCTATGTTTTGTCTCAGCCACTTGATCACCTTTCGGTGACACAGACTCGCCAAGGTATTGCAAACCGCTATGTGCTCGCTTACCTGCCTGAAGCCCACTCCATTGCCGGCCTGTCTCGCCAAGTTCTCGACGCCCGACGACCTGTTGGCCGCGACTCGACCCCAGCGGAGAAGGAAGCCGAAGGCCTCATCCAGTACACCCCCAACGTCGAGATTGATCCTCGAAGCATCTTTTCTCACCAGCGAAACGTGATTGGCGTCAAGAACATCCTCGCAACACCAGTCATTGTGGAGAGCACAACTCTGATTGTTGCTTACGGTGTGGATGTCTTTGGGACACGCATCGCTCCTAGCGGTGTATTCGATATTCTTGGAAACGGCTTTAACAAGTCTACTCTTGTTTTGACCGTTGTGTCGTTGTTGGGCGGCGTCCTGTTCCTGTCACCCATGGTAAGCATATCAAGGTTCGCATTCGTATATAATGATCATTTAGCTAACAACACTCTAGGTTCGGAGAAAACAGATCAACAGGGCCTGGGAGAGCTAGAGGGGATGAAAAGAGAGGGCATGTCATATCTGGAGCTAATTGCTGGACACGGCCTACACGAGGCCAATGAAAGTAGGGTATTGGATTATGAGCTGTAAATGGAAACAAAGCATTTACCGTTCCACGTCATGCCGATGATTTCAACAGTGCTCCCGTTAACGCATGAGCTGACTAGCCTAACATGTCAGCCTCACAATGTAACGATCCAGATCTCTCAAGGTAACTGGACGCCCGAGACCCTTCAGGCGTCAAGCCACATATTCTTGGGCTGTCAAGTTCGTCTCTGCCACAACGGCCGAGGTCGGGGCCTCCGAACCCGCCGGTGGGCTGAGTAGGCCGGGCTTGGCGCCACGGCGTCGCAGGGCTGAAAACACGGGGAGTCGAGCTTTGGGTATTTTTCTCTTATTCAACGAGTCTTGGATATTCGACGGTGAGAGATCGAGGGATTGATGTACCGTTAGCACATGGAATCCCCTGCCTTTGCCTCGTATTCGCCCACTGCTGATGTGTCGACTATGTATGCTTCGTGTACGAGGCATAACATGATTTTTCTTAATGGAGTATAGGACTTGAGCTGATGGTGGGGAGATCGAGGTTATGGTGCCGGCATACACGGGTTTCCTAAAGTCTTTGGGGATATTGTCAGCAGGTACGCCCTCTCGAACACGGCATTACTCTTAGCGATGATCCGAATGAAATACCTGATTCTTTTCCTTTCAGCTCTCAGTTTGCATTCAGGTTTATGCCTAGAAACACCACGGGATTAGTAGTCCTGTTCTGTACAACCGCATCATTCCGAGACACCGTCTTCTTCTATTATTGTGCTCCAATCAAGGAGGTTTAATTGATATTCGCTATGTCAGAATACTTGATTGATTCCTCCGGGCCCTCGCGGAACACGAGAATGGCTTACAGCGACGAATAAGCGATGGGCGACAGGTGTTTGCCTTTTGCGGGGTAAATGATGGAGGTGCCTGGGGGTTTATTTTTAGTTGGATTTGAATCTAGTTGGATACATGCTCGGTTTTTACCGTTTTGGTTGTCGGATCATATATGGCTTTGTATTATATGATGGCGAGGTTATGAGCCCATTTCGTTATGGGTAACGAGGCAATACACTGTGTTTCTGAAGAACACCAAGATTAGTACAAAGCACAGTACTGTTACAATTCGAAAGGGCCTACTGCATCTGCAGGTCTGGCAGCTCAGATCGTGTGACAAGTTTACTGATGCTGTGTAAGTGGCTTGCGAGCCCATATCCTTCTCCTGGTCTAGCTTCAACCAACGAGTTAACGTTGCTATCTCTCGCTTTAGCACCGAATATAGCCCCAAGGCCATGGGAACGCAAACACGCACCATTGAATTCCCCAAGCCAGCCTCGTATAGCCCAAACTCTCCGTGATGTGACGCTCTTCTCTGCAGTGTGTCCTTGGAAACTATCTCCAATCGAGGCAAGCCCGATCCGACTCGACGCCATGAAGATCTCCCGTGGACAGGCGGGGATGATGGAAACGAAAATAGCACAGGCGAGAGGGATCTTCGGTATAGGACTACGGAGGAGGGTTGGCTCGTGTAAGTGAGACCATGGCTAGCTGGAGATGTAAGAATAGAAACTCCATATACTCAAACAGGTGAAGTACATACACGAGAATCAGGTATATAAACTCCCCTAGATCACTTCCAAATCTGATTCTATTCTCCTCACCCTCATCAACACAATCATCTCAAAGCCTCTTCATCCACTTTCGCTTCCCAAGCAAAAACCAAACACTCGCTCTAACAACCAAACTTCTTTCAACTTCCAACCACCGCAAACATGAAGTTCACTGCCATCGCCATTGCTGCCATCGCCTCCGTGGCTGCTGCTACTCCTCTCAACGCTTCCCCCAGCGGTTGCAAGCCCGGCACTTACTCTTGCACTCCCGACAAGACCGGCTGGCAGGTCTGCGATGTCTCCGGCAAGTACGTGGTAAGTACAACAACGACGACGACTTCTTCTCTTTCTCTGCTGGCGATAGTTTGACTAACATGACAATAACAGGTTGCTGGAGCTTGCCCTCCCAAGACCTCTTGCGTCTTCTACAAGAAGAGCGCCAGCCCCTACTGTGTCCCTCCCGGCTTCAAGTTCCCCCAGAACTAAGCAGGCCCTTGGACAACGACATGATAGCCATGAGAGTCACTGGCCTTGATAGACTCTCGACAGCATCGCCTATCACAGTCTAACACTGCAACACGGAGACTTTGGGTTGGGAACTTGAATAGCTGCATTTGGTCTTTTCATTTTTCATGCCTTGCATGAAGTCCTTTCCTTAGAATGTTTGAATTAGAGATATGGCATATACACGGCAGGTTGTGGCTCAACATTATATACAAGTACTTAGCATAGCATCTTCAATCCACTGCATTGCCTCACTTCTCTTACTTGACTCATTGTTTGTAATGAACTTGATGTGACTTAGATACTCAATTCCTGTCTGGTACTACATCGTGAATTGAACCACGCACACTCTCACACTTCATACTGGGAATAACTAGAAGTTAAATATGGCTATGTTCAATCTATTGACTATGCTGACCTTATACACCTATGATATCCGAAATACTTGAAAACGCCCCGGCTTGCTCCTAATTCCATCTATTCACACAGTTATCTAACATTCGCCCTGCCAGTTCTTGGCAATCCAATCGGACATATAGTAAGTGAAGGACCCTTGAATGTACCGTTCAACATCAGCATCGCTGTAGTCACCTGCTCCTGCTAGCTTGAGGGCTGGGATAACCCAGGGCTGGAGAAAGTCAAGGAAGACGAAGTCGACCGTTTTAGGTTCACCGTCCTTGGGCATGGCAATCTCGGCCTGGATGCAGTTGGGTTGCTGATAGAATTTGATAGGCTCGTGAATGGTGTCGTCGCCATCAGTGCCAATGTCATCTTTAGTGGTGTACCCGGCAGTCAAGTCGGACTTATCGAAGAAACTCCTAAGCTCGAGGCGTGGTTCTTCGTCATTCATATTCTTCTCAAACTGAGCCTTCATGGCCGGAGCAGGGAACATGTGTTCAGGCGAAGCCATAAACCTGACATCGGCGCCATTCTCTGCGAATATCCTTCCAGCGCTATTGAGAAGGTCGATGACTTTGGAAGCTGCCTTGTATGGAACATCGGGAATGTACTTGAAGCCACTGGTGAAAGGGCTCACGGCGAAAGTGCTGTCTCTTGTAAAACCGCCCTTGAAGATATCGAATCGAATACCGCCAGTGTTGAAAAGGGCTAACCTGGGCTTGTTCTTGCGATCCTTACGGGTGATGATATCAGGCAAGACCTGGTTGGAGATCCAATAGTAAATGCTGTCCTCGGCTGTGTGCTTAGTTCGGGTCATCCACAACGTCTTTGGTGCACAGCCAAATTTGTAATCGAGTTGAAGTGCGTTGCGGGCACGTGTAATCATCTGACTGACCCTTTTACCGTCTGTGGTAGGGAACGTAGTAGCATTTAGACCAGTATGGTAGTGTAGACCATAAAGGTTGTTGTCGATATATCGGCGAGTAAAGGTAGTGGAAGCTGCAGTCTCGACTTCCTTGTTGCTGCTCTTACTGATGCCATCGATAGACATCCATCCGATTGTCTCAAAGTATCGACCACTAGCCATAGCAAAAGCTTGGGAATCGTACTTGACGGCATCGCGAACATGCGCATGGCCACCAAAGAAGGCAATGGGAATATGCCAGTTCTGTTTACGAATGGCAGTGTAGATGACCTTGAACTCCTGCATGCGAAGGCCGACGTGGCCTATCACGACAAAGAGATCAGGCTTCTCTCGGATAGCCTTTTGAAACCAATCTTCTTTGATGGTGTCTTCCACAGGCTGAACTACCGTGTTGTTGGCGTTTCCTGTAAAGTCGAAAAGGAAGCCAAAAGCTACAATTTCGAGGCCTTGGTTCTTCGTCTTGAACTTGCGATAACGCTGAGCCTGGGGAACGCGATCACCAGTTTTTGGATCGATATAATCAAGGTTGGAGGCAAGATATTTGCCCTTATAATTCGGGACAGTGGTGTTGTGTTCCATATCAGCCGAATAGGCCTTGTAAAGCTCATGGTTGCCAGTGCAGATGATGTCAACGTCGGCTTCGGCGTAAATATCATATTGGAAAAGTCCCTTAGGAGTAGATGCATCGTACAAGCCATTTCCTTCGACGCGATCGCCGGTATCAATGACTAGGATATCGGCTCCTGCATCATCGGCTTGCTGGCGCATGTGCTTGGTGAAGGAGATGTAGTCGCCCCAGTCGGCCGAGTATTGAGGTCTGTGATGTTAGCTACAGCTTGTAATGCACCGGAGAGCACATACTCTTGAAAATGGCCACCAATCCAGCCATGCGTGTCGGTTGTGTGGATAAAGTTGATCTGACCCCAAGTGAGGTTCCTCATGGGGCCTGGAACCGGCGGGATAACTCCAGGCTGCGAAGCGTGTGCAACAGCGACCAGCGCTGAGCCAGCAGCAAATGTCTTACTCCTAAGGATCATGTTGAAGTACGCGACCGAAACAGACAGCAATAGTGTTGAAAAAGAGGATGAATCCGTCTTGTGTTGATGAGATGAAGAGGAAAGAAAGGCGGCCGAGTTCGGCTCGACAGGAAGTATGATAAGGTAGTTGCGCGCTAGAATGACGTGTGAGGGGACCCTGAGGGACAACAGGGCTGGAGAAGTGGTGATTGGTTGAGATGGCTAGGACGGATGCTTATCAAATCAGATCCAGCAAATGGGAATTGAAGAAGGTCTCCCCGCAAAGGGGTCATGCAGCACTGATAGCGCACATCAACGGGGGCCGCTGCCTGGTCCACGGGGACGCGCAGCCATTGCCAAAGCCATATCCCATGACCCAGGTTTGAGGAGGTGTCATGAGGCAACAATATCAGCTTCATATAATTGGGTTAGTATCTTACTAGTGGCAGTAGAAGAAGACGATAAATAGTCGAGGAGGAGAACCCAGAGAGCTCCATTGATGGGTGTATGCTATCTCGATACTTGGCAGGTAACCTCGTTATAGCTTACAATCCATTCCCAATATGTGGCTGTGCTTGGGCAGATCATAGAAGGAATAACATAACATACTCACAACAACAACGACCCGAGTTATAACCCTTCGAGCACTGAAACAATCTGACCTCTAGATCTATTCAAACATCTTAGACCGAAAACGCTGTCCGTATCTCGCAAAGCAAACATCCACCCAGCGACTCGACCTAAAGTATACTTTCCTCTCTAGGCATGATGGCGCGAAGCCAAGCGGTCCCTTGTTGGCCGCAGCACATAATAGGCTGAGAGCTTCTTGCAGTGGATCTTTGGCCGCCGGTACGAAATACGAGATGCGGCGGAGGTCCCGCTGCCGGCCGCTGTGCCTCCCGATTCCCGGAAGAGTTAACGGGCCAAGCGGCCGGGTTTTTAGGTCAGTTTAGATCAACATATAAATGATATAGAGCTTTCTGCCGCTTGTCAGTGGAACTTGAAGCTCGGATTTCTCACTGCAGATTTGGTACATTAGCTCGAGCAGCTGAAACCAGACGGGTCAGCATATCGGACATCGGGACATCGGGGTCTCGTCGCTGACTTACTATAAATGCTGTTGACAAACATTAGTTCAAAGGAATCTCACCACTTTACTATATCATTAGGTTTGAAAGAAATATTGCCTTGCATACAAATATGTCGAGCACGGGCACTTCAAGATCTCTATCGGCTACAAATTCTGGTAAGGTTGCCTATCATCGAACAATAGCTCTATAACGTTTATAGCTATAGCCTGGTTTGTGTTTCCTAATCGCTAACAAGCTAAGCAGGAGCCTCAAGAGTGGTCGACGTATCAGAAAGACTCAACGTCACTTCAGGAAAGGAATGCTGTAATCTCTTGCTGCGCGAACTCACGGCCTTGCCAGAACGTGAGCCTTTAGTACCACACACAATACCTCGCACAACGTCTCAATTACCACTTTTGTCTCGTGAGTCGTTGCCAGCCCAAGCAGTCAAAATACTGGGAAATGACTAATATCTCAACTAGGGGGAGATATGACAGCTGATAGTACGGCGAGGAATAATGTCTGGATAGCCAGAACAGTACGGGCTGCGATGTCTGATGTCTTTCCCAAATCATGAAGCTGTCGCAGATGAGAGGTGGTCATACTCACCATGCTACGGGCAGATTCTAT
This sequence comes from Fusarium torulosum, assembly GCA_900312805.1. Classification (NCBI taxonomy): domain Eukaryota; kingdom Fungi; phylum Ascomycota; class Sordariomycetes; order Hypocreales; family Nectriaceae; genus Fusarium; species Fusarium torulosum. The sequence continues at coordinate 50,961 of ONZP01000273.1, forward strand.
CTGAGAACAAAAAACACAAACTCAACTTTTATGTTCTTTATTTGCCCATATAAATTGTTATCAGTATACACATGAAAGCATCGACACCCGCCAAGAAATAGTTGTTTGCTGGCTTCACGTCAGTTGAAAGTATGACCAAGACAAAAGAGCTGATTCGGTAGCAAAGCAAGACAAGATCCATGTGATAGTTTCGGCCAATTTGTCTTGTCTTGTCTACCCCCACGTGGCTACCCACCATCCTCACCTCATTCCCGTCCCGTGGAAAGACGCGCCCAGGCTTTTGGTGGTCTTCGGCTCAGCAGCTATCTAACGCCACAATAACATGCATTTTTAGCTGAGATTGAGATATCGAGCTTGGATATTTTGTCTTACTTCATCTTACCTTTTCTGTTTGTTCTATCTTCCTCGATAATACCTTCTTCAGGGCTAATACATACCTTCAAAACTCTGTATCATGTTCACATACTCACTCATCTCCGTCTGCCGTTACTGCTCAATACCACCCACCCGCCCTGTAAGCACTGTAGCATCACCCCTGCTACAGGGAGCTTTGACCTCCCGGCAGCCGCCGCTCCCCCCCGCCCCACCGCGGCAAACGCCACTAAGATCAATTAGAGAACCACTATTGAGGACGTTTACCTCGTCTGGGCTTAGACTCCCGATAAATCGTGGATCCCGGCCAAGGGGGCTGATCCAATTGAAGAGCTAAATCTCGCGACATGTCTTTTTCGGGTTTGGCGAAAAGGAAAGAAAAAATTGATATGAGGGAAATCCAATGGGTTGGGACTGGTCGCGAAACAAAAGTAGTTTAAAAATATCGTCGTCGAACTAGATTCTTTTCGTTTTTCTTTTCTTGTCATTTGTTTCGTTGTAGACAAGAACGATCGTCGCTGTCCAACGGTGTCTCCGTGCCGATCACCTACTCAAATCGCCTCAAAGACAAAAACCTTTCTCAGTGGGCGCATTCCGACTCAAATACCCCACGACGCCCTCTCCTCGACCTCAGCTTCTGATCTCCTCCTTTGAATCAACCAGCGCATGTTGATTTCTGCCAATTTGGTCTCCCTCAACACATATATACCGGCACATTTTTATATGTGCCGTGTCAGTTCATAAAAACTTCAGCGAGCGACTTTGAGTCTTTGCGCTTGCTGCATCTGGAGACGACAGAAAGACTTCATAACGAACGAAATATCATAGTATACTCTACAATCACTATTCTTTGACGATAGGTTTACGAGGTATGCTTCTACACCAAGCTTAACGGAGTGCGATAACTTACATGAACCTCAGATCTTCACCTTTTAGATACCTCGAATAAACCTACCACCATGTCCGCAGAACAACCCATCACCGTTGGCGACTCCAAAAGCCCTATCGCCGACACCATCCAAACCCCCTCCACCACGACGAACGAAGATGCCGCCGTCAGCCAGGGCATCCATACCCTCGAGGTCAGGTCCGTCCACTGGTACAGCTACCTGACAACTGTCGACTTCTGGATCGTCCTCGCTCTCGGCCAGGTTCTCGCCCTGTGCATCACGGCCACCAACACCTTCACCAGCTTCCTCGCCAACGCCGGCACCAACATCCCCGCCTTCCAGACCGTCTTCAACTACATCCTCATGTTCATCATGTACACGCCCTGGTTCCTCTACAAGGACGGCTTCAAGGGCTGGTGGCGCGTCGCTGTGAAGGATGGATGGAAGTACTTCATCATGGCGTTTTTGGATGTTGAGGGAAACTACTTTACTGTTCTGGCTTACCGATACACAAACGTCTTGTCTGCGCAGCTCATTAACTTCTGGGCTATTGTCTGCGTTGTGGTCATTTCCTTCTTCCTCCTCAAGGTCCGCTACAGAGTGTTCCAGATCATTGGTATCTTGGTATGCTGTGGTGGTATGGGTATCCTGATTGGCAGTGACCACATCACCGGCTCCAATGGTGGTAAAGGCCTTGACATGGTCAAGGGTGATTTGTTCGCCCTGCTCGGTGCCACCCTCTACGGTACTACCAATGTCTTCGAGGAGTGGCTTGTTTCCCGGGCTCATCTGTACCACGTCCTGTCTTTCCTGGGTCTGTTTGGTATGTGCATCAACGCTGTCCAGGCTGCCATCTTTGACCGAAACTCCTTCGATAACGCTACCTGGAACGGTAAGGTTATCGGCTGGATCGTCGGCTACACTCTGTGCCTGAACCTCTTCTACGCCCTCGTTCCTGTCATGCTGCGCATGGGCAGTGCGGCTTTCCTCAACATCTCGTTGCTGACTGCCAACTTCTGGGGTGTCATCATCGGAATCCGAGTCTTTGGTTACACCATCCACTTCCTCTACCCCATTGCCTTTGTCCTCATTATCATTGGTCAGCTTACCTACTTTGTCACTGGCAGCATGCTCAGCGACTCTAAGAAGCCCTGGCTGGGCGATAACCAGGAGGATGGCGTTTTGGGATTCGGTACTGCCAAGCTCAAGGCTCTCAACGCTGCGCGTAAGGCGCAGATGGAGGCCGAGGCTGGCAACAACGAGTCATGAGTATAGGATCATGAGTATAGGAGTGATGATGTGCTTCGGATACGTCGAGTATGAGTTTGGAAATAGTTATGATGGCCATTCGATTGAATCCTGGATAGATTCTTTGGCAATCCAGTTGGCCCATTAGCTTTTGGATAGGCTGAAGAAAGAGTTTATGTGATTAATACGTAATTTGTCTACCTACATCCGTTCCCATACATGTCCCTGACCAGCATTCCCTTTCTGTCACCAAAATTCCAATCTTGATTATGTCCCCACCCAAGCCTCCTGCATATAACGGCAGATACTCAAGTGCTATGTCCTCCCGACAACCGAAAGAATGTATTCATCTCGACGTCGCGTCTCATGCTTGGATACTGGCTCCCTCAAGATCCACGGCGGCGTTGAGCATTGCAAGGAACGTGTGGGAGGCGAGAATCAGGTGTCGTGAGGAGACTCGCACTCGAACCTCATCAGGGATCGCCTCGGCATAGCTTCTTGCGTCAGATTCGCTAGATTCGT
>ONZP01000274.1:0-104476 GCA_900312805.1 Fusarium torulosum
ATGCTGTATGCTGTATGCTGTGATTATCCTGTGGAGATCAGCTTCTCGCCTACAACTAATAATTGACCAAAGACAAAGACCACTGTTGCTGTTGGTCGGTCACTCACTCACTCTGTCTTCCCTGCTGCTGATGACTTTACCACCCCTGGCCCTGCGCTTCTCGCTAACCTCGTTTGAGCCTAACGTGGGCTTCGGGACGTTTTTCTCGCCAAAGAGGCTTGCGCTCTCCGCCTTTCACGATGCGTCTGTTGCCGCCCGGCCGTCCATCATCAGAAGGGTCGGGGTGGATACTCCTGCACCTACTGTACTGTACATGAGTTAGCCCGGGGTGTGGACGGAACGGGACCTAGCGATGTTGAACATAACATGTACAGTACAGTACAGTAAAGTAAAGCACCAATAGGTGAGATAATCTTCGTACCTAGGTGCCTAGGTAATGCTACTGTAGCATGGATGCTATAATATCCAATGCAATACAGCAAAATACACGGTCCTCCTCTAACCAGCATTGCTTCCTTAAATCTTCCTAGAGTTTATACTTCTTCCCTTGGCTGATCCAACATTTGTTCCATGTTCACCACAGTAAGTAAGCCTCTATCTCCAGATGCAGATACCATTAGCTAAGTAAAGTAAGTACCCTTTTCACCATGGTACGATTGATCAAAACAGGAAAAGCCCCAATAAACCACCCTAGGTCAAAAGCCAATGTGCACTCTCCCTCTCTCGTCTCTTTAAGCGCCCCGATGCAAGGCCAAGATCCGACGCACAATCTGATTCGTAGATTGCAATGCAATCCCTGGGCCCTGCATCCCACGAGTCGGTCGCTGATCAAGAGGCCCTAGAGGCCCTCGGCTACTTTATGCAGGTCGAACCACTCTACCACTCACTGCATGCCGTTGCGCGCTGCTTAATGCTAACTAATGCTTCCCATGTCGACATCAGATGGTGGCGTCTTGATCTTTTGTGAATGTCACTTCACGCACTAGACGTATGTAATGTATCTGTATTACAATTCGCTTCCCATCAAACCTGCAAATACACCATAAAGATAACCCTACAGGTGGGTCAGAAAATAATAGGGGAATTTCAATAAAGATGACTGAAATACTGAAATATTTAGACTATCTTTAGGCACGTAGATCTGATCGAGTCTTTATGTCTTCCGCTTTGAAAAGAGCCTGGGTACAATGTTATCTATCATAATACACCTACCTACCTACCTACCTACCTACAAAGAGCTCTCTCAACTGGTAATAGTGCATTTCTTACACACCTGGACTTGGGGCTTCTTCTTGGAAATATCTCCGCTCGGTCAACTCTTCTTTCAGACGCCCGGAAGAATGTCAGTGTGCCAAGATGTTGTATCCGTCATGACATTACTCCCACCAGTGTGTGCATTCAAAATATGTATCTTAATCGTCATTCTGCAAGTTGCATTTTAGCGGTTGAACTTTTAACAAATTGATTGAATGCAATTCTTCCCGCACAGAGGAAGAGTCAGTCGACTATACTAAACTGCCGAGTTTGTCTCTCCTGGCTGGTAATGCGTTACACTACGCATGCTACGCTGCGTTGCTTTTTCTTCATCTCGGAAGCCAGCCCGGACACAGGTTCCCGTGTAGACCCCGTCCGTTTAGTCCGTCCTACTCTCCATCTTCATCTTAAAATCTTGCCCGTCCCTTGCACATCATCGTCTGCCGTTGACATAAATTTTCTTCCCCCTGCTCTAGACCCATGAGCCTGCTCTGAGTGTACACGCCACTTCTGACTTCCCCCGGAAACTATTGTGCCGATCGTTGGATGTGCCTGGTCGAGCCAAGTCGATTCTTCTTGTCAGCCAGACGTACTCGTAGCCGTGCATCCAGTGTCAGCCCTGTCCTTAGTGACTCTGTTGTAATCGACAGCCCATCTCATCCCATGCGTGGTTTCCTCCTCTTTATCCTCATCCGCCACTCGGAGTTAGGCCAGAGTTGCAAGTTGTTGGGTGGCAATGGCTTGTGGTAACAATCTGATGCGAAGTAGCAATACAAGTTATCCAGCTCACCAAGCCTCTGGCGTTGCCGCGGGATCATCCCCTTCAATCTCCGCAAAGTTTCTCTTCATCGCTTGACAATGGTTACTGTTACAATAGTTAGCGTTGCCGTGAGCTTAGTACAACGTAACCCTGGCAGCTTAGCCCCAACGGATGATACTGGGATTGGGGGATTGAACGCCCTGGCCGGTCAGCGAAGCAAGATCCCGACTGCATCGGGTAGATCAAGCTCAAGTACGGCCTGGGTTGTTCATCCTTTCCTCTCAATCCATCTTTAGGCTGACTAGGGTTCAGGGTCGTTATCGGGGCCTCCAGGGCAACCTACCAACATCCTCGTCACATAGTTCATGAGACAAGCCAACACGTTGAGGCTGATGCTTGACAGACTTGCCGTACACGATGGCTGTCTTGAAAACCTCTGTGATACTTCGGTGAATGGCGTTACACTACATGTCAATTCAGTCAGCAATCCAGCGCTCCCAGTTTGGTATTGTTTTGGAGATGAGGCTCCGCTAGAAGAAGCAAAAACGGTGCCACACAGGACTGGTTTGACTTACAAAATCTTCAACAGTGCAGCGCGTGGATCGGAGCACAACCGGCTGAGAGTAATCAGGCTGCTTGCCCTTGGGCTTTGTGTACACTCGGACAAGGTTAAGCTTCTCCCACATGAGTTCCATCAGCTCGTCAATGTTCCATCCGTGCTCGGAGCTGATAGGAACCGCATTGGGGATTCGATACAGGAGATCGAGCTCCTCAATGCTGATGGAATCGATCTTGTTTAGGCAGTAAACCACGGGAATGTAACTAAGAAGTCGATGCGTTAGCAAATGGCGTCCTTTTCGACTTCAAAAGTACAGCTGTTTGCCACAGTTTCAGCAACCTTACCTTCGGCTCTTTGCCTCAAGAACATCAATCAGGTCATCCACAGTAGCGTCGCATCGGATAGTGATATCCGCAGAGTTGATGCGGTATTCGCTCATTACAGCCTTGATCTCGCCATGGTCGATATGGGTCAGGGGTACTGTGCTGGTGATATTGAGGCCACCCTTGTCCTTCTTCCTGAAAGTGATGTTGGGGGGTGACTTGTTGATGCGGATTCCGAAGCCCTCGAGTTCCGACTCGATCACCCGCTTATCCGTCAGAGGCTTATTCACGTCGAGCACAATGAAGATCAAATGGCACGTCTTCGCGACCGCGATAACCTGTCGACCTCTACCGCGACCATCCTTGGCACCCTCAATGATACCAGGAAGGTCGATCATCTGCAAGGGGGCACCTAGAGAAATGCAGGTCAGCCTCGATGTTTGGCGCACAAGGGAGCCGCTCGCCGGTTGGATTGGGCATCAAGCTGCCATGAAGCAAAACGGTCGCACCCATTGGACAGGGTGGAGGATGAAAGGATATCACAGAACACTAACCGTTATAGACAACTTGACCAGGCACAGATGTCAGGGTGGTGAATTCGTACGCGGCAGCCTCCGAGTGTTGTCCCGTCAGATGGCTCATGAGCGTACTCTTGCCCACTGAGGGGAAACCGATGAAGCCAATACTAGCGACACCCGTCCTGGCCACATCGAAACCAGCACCAGCACCACCACCTCCTCCGCCTGTGGGAGTCAAGAGCTCGCGCTTGAGCTTGGCCAACTTGGCCTTGAGCTGACCCAAATGGAACGACGTCGCCTTGTTCTTTTGGGTTTTGGCCATCTGGTAACACAAGTTAGAACCGCACCCGGTTTATTCGTACAGCAAAGAATCCCTCCATCGTCGGTTGCCGGATATCGTCATCGTCATGTCCGATTATATCGAGGGAGGGAGGGCTTGGCTGGGATATCACGTACTTCGGCCTCAATATCTTTGATCTGGTGGGTGACTGGGGTTAGCAAACTTGTTCCAGGGAACGGTCTGATGGTGGGAGCAACTGCAAACCTTGTCCACCGTGGTCGCCATGATTGCGGTTTCGCTTGCGGTTGCAGCAGCGGTTTCGAGTCAAAATTCGGGTGTGTCTGGCCTCAGATCTCGGGTTCGTTGCCCAATTCGTGGTCAAAGGCACTTTTGGTGATAAATTGCAAAGAAAGCGTGAATGCGTGGGTTGAAGTCGTCAAGATGGCGGGGCAATTTTTTACAGCGCCCCACCCGACTTTGACGTCAGCCAGTTTAATTCTTTTACAGCCAATCAGGTTTCTAGCTCACCTGAACGCTTTTATTCTGAGGTAGAACAACTTCCATGGAACATATGGAATTCATATCATATTGCAATGGATCTAAGGGTTTTGTTGCTTTTGGTGACTCGTTAATTGTTATACTCAAATACAGTGAGCACGATTGGGTTTGCCCACCTCATGCAAGGCTGCCTTCAGCCTCTGTTGCTTGTCTAGAGACATCAGTCATGCTTCCTCATAACATCAATCACGCAAAACACATTGCGTAGCCTCCAACGTCGTCCGCTAATCTTAAAGTAATCATCCAACCAACCTTCTACTTCGTGACCATATCTACTTGATGAGCCCTATGTTGTGTTCCGATCCAATTGTCGTGAATAACCCCCCTGCCGTCTACTAGCCACCAGCTCCCATTGTCAATAAAAGTGGTAAACCATACCATATAGCATAGCCCTTATTTGCACCTGCGCCATCCATGATCATGATGCTAACAAAGAAAACTCAACGCAATAATGTAACAAGGTGTGTCCGGCCGTATGTTGAAGGCTCAATCGTATTAGTGGTTGGAGTCCCCATTCGTATTTCCATTGATGCCATTTGTGAGTGTCTCTTGTCCAGCAACTGATGGCGTTAAGCTCTCGGTCGTCGACCCGGGTGTCAAGACCTTGATGGTCCCATTTGTACGAGGCCCTCCTGATGCCATTGACTTTTGGCTGATTGGAGATGAATGAATGCCATTAACCAGAGGTGGGCTGAGATGTCCATTGACAAGATGTTCCAGTCCCTGTTCCATGCAGATTCGAGTATACTCCGGATCGTCTGGGTACACCTGTACCAGCCCGCGCCGAGGCACTCTCCTCTCTGGGAATGGTGTGCTGCTTGTTTGCGCGGCTTGGGGCATGTCTTCTCCCACGAGAGCTCCGTTAAGATAATGCTTGCATCGGGGGGCGAATCCGTGATAGCGAGCAGCACCTGGATCTTGCTTCCATTTTTGAAAACCTGCCCCCCACCGCATGCTTTCTGCTTCTGTCTCCAGGAGTTCACGATATTCGACTGAGAGCTGAATATTGCGAAGATGTGGAATGTTAGGGACCGTGTACATTAGATCCGACATCTAGTCATTCATTAGCTTGAAGTCCGTCATCTGCTGTAACATGTTGGAGTATTTACCTTGACGAAGAACATGTCCAGGTTGCGGAATTTCTCCCAAGCCTCCTCTCTGAGTCTATTCTTTGTCTGGAATTCCAACTTCAAGGGGTCCTCATCGCCATAACATCCGGGCAGTTGACGGCCGAGATCCCGAACCTTCTCGCCAAGGAGAGAGTACAGCGGCCACTCTACGCGCCAAAGGGTCAACTTGGCCAGTTGACTGACAGGAGCCCGCTCCCAAGCCGTGTCTACAGAACAGTTAGTGAGTAGTTATCTTGGCAGTATGCCCAGGAGACTTACATCTGGAAAGTTCAAGGTCTTTCTCGCCAAGGAGTATAGCTGCATGAGTGTTGAGCACCCACAGCTCACGACCCTCAGGCGTGCCATTGGCCTCTTGCCGGATTGTATCATATCGGCAACCCTGGATCCGCTTGAATTTCTCTGCAAGGAAAGGAAGCTTGGGGTTTGGACATGCGTCGAACCATCGAAGAAGAGGTGGCAGTTTGTTGAGACGGTTACGTTCCTGCTCTTCGCGTAATCGTCGCTGTTCGGCTTCACGTGCAGCTCGTTTGCGTTCTTGGTCCTCACGATGTGCACGTTCTCGCCGCTCACGCTCTTTCCGCTCCTCTTCTTCACGTTGTCGTCGAATTTCCTCGGCTGCCTCCCGCTCGAGTTGCTCGCGGCGCAGCCTCTCCTCTTCCTCGCGCTGTCTCTGCTCTTCCTCTTCCTCGCGCTGCTTCTTCCTCTCTGCTTCGACCCGCTGCTTCTCTTCCTCCTCCCGGCGTACCTTTTCTTCAGCTTCACGTCGCTGTTTCTCTTCCTCCTCTCGCTGTTGACGCTCTTCTTCATCCTTGCGTTTGCGTTGGACTTCACGCTCTTCTTGCTCCCTTCGGATTCTGTCCTTCTCGGCTGCATGCTCCTGGCGCTTCTTCTCTTCTTCCTCTGCTTTCTTCCGGGCTTCTTCCTCTTCGCGCTTTTTCGCTGCGTCGGCCTCGACCCGCTTACGCTCCTCTTCTTTCTTGCGCGCTTCCTCCTTCTTCCGCAACTCTTCCTTCTTCTTGGCCTCCTCAATTTCGGCTTGCCGTTGCTTCTCCTGTTCGGCTTCCTTGGCCTCGCTAAGGTCCTTGGCTCGAGCTGCTTGTGGTTCTGGCTCAGATACGACCTTGATAGAGTCGGCGTCTCTCATTTCCACATCAGTCTCCTCTGACTTAACGTGGATCTGTTTCTCGACACTGCTGGCTCGTTCAGCATCGGCGCGATGGGAATTGGCACGCTTTTCGCGCTTGTCGTCGTCGTGCTTCTTGTGGTTCGATTTGGACAGTAACTTGGAAGGATCTTGGAGGCTGCTGGACTTGCGAGGCCTTTCATCGGAAGACAATGGCTGTTTCGGGCGTTTTTCTTTCGCTTCGGTTTCCAGTCGTCGTCGTTTCGGTGGAACCTCGCTGTCATCCTTGTCGCCATTACTAGGTCGATCTGGTGTGATGCTAGCACGATGCCTTTTAGTTGCTCCGTCGCCAGACACCGACAAGCGATCCCGGGATTCATCCCTTTTGATAGCTTTGGTTCGATCATGGTACTTTTCGGAAAGTTTCTCGACCCGGTTCTTCTCGTGCTTGTCGTGCTTCTCATGCTTGTCACCAGACTCCTCATGCCTTGACTCATGGGGGCTAGTCGGGGGATCTTTGAGGGACGAAGCATTCGACGCCATACTGGTGCGTCTTTGCCGCTCTCGTTCTCCTCGAAGTTCGCCCTTGGAAACAAGCTTTCTGCGAGGCTTGACAGTTTCTCCTTCAGAGGAGACACCAGCAGCGTCTGAATCTACGTGCTTGACTTTGAGTTGCTTGTGAGACATAGCTGGGGATAATTCTCGGTCTGAAATGTTGATGGATGGGACGCGGTCTTCTTTTCGGGGTCGTCCAGGGCCACGTTTTATACTCTCGTCATTAAGGTTCGTGAAAGAGCCAGATCTCCGCTTCTCTCTGGGGCTTGTGAGCTTGGAAGTGGTCGATTTCTTCTTTGGTTCGGGGCTGGAGATATTCCGTTTGTGCTGACGAGCTTCATCCTTCTCCTTCAACTTAGTTCGGAATGGGCGTTTGGTTTCTCGATCCTCCCGATCGCCACGTTCTTGGTCTCGTTCACGCCGGTTGGGTGATTTCGTTTTGGCTGAGTCCTTATGGCTTCTCTTGTACTCATCGTAGGCGTTCTTCAACATATGCTCCTCATCCTTCCAATTTGGACCGGCCCGATGTCGGGCAATCTCGTAGTATGTTTCGCCTCTGTATCTCCGAGTGGGATCGAAGCCAGCCTGTTCCAAAAGTAACTCAACCACCTTGATATTCTCTTGCCCAATAGCTGCCAAGATTGGAGTTGCAAACTCTGGTTGAGTGCTGACAATAGGTCGCGGATCAGGATTGGCGCCTCCTAGACCAAGGAGTAACTGGATTACCAAATCATGACCGCCTCTTGCCGCTGCTACCATGGATTCGGGGTCATTATATCCCTCCTTTACCTGTAGGATGCGAGCGACAGTTTCTTCATCTCCTCGGCCAGCAGCCTGGCGAAGTGTTTTCTCGTCTAGAGGCATATATAGCAAATCGTTACGCGTCTTCGTTGCACGTACAGTTCCCGTTCTTCGCCCAGATCCAGAATTTGTAGTTGGTGATCGGCGTGGGCTATCTGGTGCGTGCGAGTCCCTAGGATCTTGATCTTGGTGCGAGTGGTGTTCTTCTGAGGTGCGTCTTCGGTCCCCTGCTCGCTTCCTGGCAGCCAAAAGAGCAGCGCGGATCTCTTCTGCGTTGTCCGTGTCGTCACTCACCCGGTCGACAGGCTCTTCGCCGTTCACGTTGGCTTTTCGAGGATTTACACCGGCGTCTAGCAATAGTTTGACGACACCCAGATGGCCGTTGTCGACTGCATCGAGCAGTGGCGTATCTTTATCGTAATTGACACAGTCCAAATTGCATCCAGCATCGATCAAGAGTTTAACGATGTCTTCGCAACCATTAATAGCTGCAATTTGAAGTGGCGTATTTCCGGCGTAATCGGCCACATTCAAATCCTCGGGTCTCTCGGTCAGGCGTGTTTTAGCCCCCTCATACTCACCTCGTGCACAGGCGCGGGCTAGGAAGGTTTGACCGTGGGCGTCGAGGTGCTTTTTGTGGGGGGCCATTCTTGCGGGAGAGGCATTTGTGTCGGCGGCAGGCGTTGCCAAGCTTCGGAGTTTGGAGCTTCGAGGGTGGGGACTGCCACTGGCAGATGAATCGTCAGAGTGATAATCGGTTGAGTGCAGTGGCGGCGGTAGTCGCCTCTTTTTCAAGCCGAGGCCGTTGGAAGAGTAAGAAGGTAGCTGGGAGGAAGCACTCCTTCTGTGAGATCGAGACTGTGGGGAGATGGATCGGTTTTGAGAGTCATAATGTGACGTTGCTGAGAGAGGTTTGTTTTCCCTTTGCAAGCGAGTTGAATCGATGCTAGCACTTGTTGTTCGTTGCCGCCGGACCTTGCGACCCTCGCCTTCGTCGTCGGACTCAACTTTGAGACTTTTTCGCTTGTGCAGCACTGTGTTTTCACTCGACTTTAACTTTTCGCGCAGCGGCTTTATTGTTCGAGGGTGAGAATGTTCAGAGTCAGAAGACGAATGAGTATCATCGGCAAAGCGACGGCGGTGCTGTTGCCGGTGATGAGGCGGGGACGTGGGCGCAGAGCTTAAACCGCTGGAGGCTGCCGCATCTTTACCGCGTGACAGCCTTTCGCGATCGAGGTGAGCCGATATGCGTTTCTTTTTAATAGGGTCGCCACGGGCATGGATTGATGATGCCTGCTTTTCAAACTCTGGAGGACGATACCCAGCAGCTTTAATCGATGATTTGGGTCCATCGTCGCCATCGTTGTCGACTTCAGCATCGCCATCACCATCGCTTCTATCCTCCTGTCTTACCTTTCGAGCCTTTGACGGGGAGTGGCCATCTTTGCCTGGCAATACGATGGTTTCGGCATCAGAATCGCGACCTTCCGAAGCATCTTGGTCGAGTGCGGACGAGGAATTCGGATTTCGACGAACATCTTTGTCCTTATTCTTGTCCTTGTCAAGGGGCTCAGATGGCTTAGGGCTTACTGGCGGCGGTGTCGACTTTGAGAGTTCGGGTTTTGAGTCAGGCCGCTGGAGGGAGTCGCCAGCAGGCCTCGTCTGGTCGGACTGGGCAGCATTCTGCGCATCCATGACATTTACCTGCGAGGACGACTAGCGACTACCACCATTCTGGTGATGATGTTAAAAACGGGAGTTGACAGGGCGATGAAGTCGCGCGGGTGTCGATGTCTGTGTCCTTAGCTGAAAGGGGAAAGCAACGCGGCGGGCGCGACAAAGACACCGAAATCGTAGGAGGCAATGAAGCGAGCCGAAGCAGAGTCGAAATGGGGGCGAAAAAACCAAGGCTACGCGAAAGGACAGGAAGTTGAGTTGATTGGAGAGGCCGGAAAGTCGATGTCAAGAAAGCGGGCGGTCGGAGGCGTTAACGATGTTGAAGGTTAATGTTAAGGAAGGGAAAGAGAATAAGTGACAACGGAGAATCGATAATCGCGGCTGGTTTGAGAGTTGAAATTGTAGGCGTAAACCTTGTTCTGGGTTTGGGGGTGGTAATTGCTAATTGAGGATGGAGAAGCGTCTACGGGCCTTTACCCAAGTCGAGACGAGACGAGACGTAAGAGGAGGGAGAGCGAAAGGCGATGGAGAGCAAAAGGAACAAGGTAGCGTGAGAGAAGGAAGAAAGAAAGTCAACCACCAAGGCTCTACTCAATTCGAGCAAGGCCCCCCAGGCTCAAAACGATGATCTAATTGGGCGGTAATGTCCTTGATTCGTACTGTCTTTTAGTCTGTCCGGGTGTGAAGGCTACCTAGGCTAGGGCGATTGCGATACGGTCGCACATAAACAGTTTGACCGCACTTTGGGACGAATCAGCGGCCAGAGACGATTGGTTTCAAATTGAGCATGAAAGGGAAAAGGGAAGAGACAGGTTGTTTTTGTTTTATAGCGTGTGACATGTCTATTGAGTCTGTGCGTGGTGTGAATCTCGGTATTGCTCATGTTTATGCTTATGTTAGTGAACATTTTCATATTCATCTTCATATCTTTATTGAACCTCGGGTTTTCTTTTCTCATGCATCTGTCCACTAAACGCAAACCTTCAACACCCAAATGAAACCTAAGCTGGGATTAGTGCTACCCATAGCGGGCTTTGGTGGCCAACTGAACCCGGGACACACTATAATACGATTGCCTCATTTTTAACCTTGACCATGATTAAATTAATTACACGACAATTACTCAAGTTCTTAATCGCTTCTTTAATACGTACCGAAGCTCACTGAAACTGCCATGAATGTCTCTATTCATGCAGGGATTACACATGTCTCAGCCCAGTCTATACTGTACTCACTGTTTTACGAGGCTCACTTAGGTACTGCAGTACGTAACCTCTAGGTACCTCATGCAAAGTCCTAGTCAATTTCCCCCCAAGTATCCGTACCTCACCACCCAGCCACTAACAATTTCTGAGCATCTCCACTACCAGCACTTCACAATTCCATCCATTTGCTGATCTTGGCCCAAGCACTGCCCATTATCAAACTTCCGACGTGTGAGAGGAGAGACAAGACAAGCAGCTGATCACCAAACTGCCAAGGTCCACGCTGCGCATGTACTGTACCCAGTGTACTTCGTTGTCCTAAATTCACGACAACATCATGACAGAAGCAACAGATTCTGCCTTAGCTGGCGTCGAGAAAGGCATCTTACTTCCATCTTCACTGGAACATGCTAAGATTACTACTCTCCCTCAAACGGCATACTATATCCCAAACTTCATAACCGAGGAAGAAGAGCAGATGATCCTGGACAAAGTGTGTGCTTATAAAACACAACACGCTTGATTCGTCACTCACCTTTTTCTTCCAGATATCCAGTGCACCTAAACCGAGATGGAAACAGCTTACAAAACGACGTCTTCAAACATGGCCTTCAGATCTTGTCAACAACAAACTCCTTGAGGCTCCTCTGCCTGCGTGGCTTCAAGAGCCCGTCATATCTCGTCTACTGTCAATTCAAACGCAAGACTCTGAAACTGGAAATGTATTTGACAAGAGCCCTCACAAGAAACCCAACCACGTACTCATCAACGAGTATCCACCTGGTATCGGCATCATGCCGCATAAGTTGAGTGCACATCATGCGAGGCGTGTTTTCTTCTACTGAATGCTCATCCAATATAGGATGGTGCCGCGTATTGGCCTGTTGTGTGCACGGTGAGTCTTGGAGCCAGCTTGTGCCTGAATCTACATCGCAGCAAGGACGATGGTGCCCTCGATCCTGAACCTGCTTGGAGGATTCTCCAGGAACCCCGTAGTTTGCTCATCACGACTGACCAGCTGTATACCGACTATCTTCACGGTATTGCCGACATCGAAGAGGACGTCGACTTGAGCGCAGATACTGTTGCTAACTGGGGTCTGCTCCGTTCCCCCGATGCATACACGAGTGGCCGCAATGCTCGCCAAACCCGCTCAAGCCTGACATATCGAGATGTTCTTCAGGTATCAAAGGCTGCAAACAAGCTCGGCATGTTTCTCAAGCGATAAACTCCTGCATTGCGCTCCAGGCTAGTAGACAGGCGGGATCATTATCCACCTGTCGGCCACCTTATCTGCGCCAAACTTATTGGCATACCAAGCCTTGGTACCCTTTGCCGTAGTGCCCAGATTCACGGCCACAAATGCAACGGCGCTTAAGACACTTTTGTTGAGGAGTTGGCCCGGGGGCGCGGCTATCCAGGCAATAGCCAGATATACAAGGCATTCGGCAGTATAGTGTGGGCAGACCAGGTATCTAAACCACCCCTCGCTGGGCAGTGTGTACTTTTTGAGGCTCGCCAAGTGTCTGTGGCACTGGTTTTGCCTGACATATCCCACAGCGTATAACGCTAGAGCTGATGACAGCCTGGGGGGGGTTCGAAGAGACTGGTCAGGGAAGTCCCAAGATGCCAATATTGCGCCTGAGACTTGTCAGTTTCTACCGTGGTCAGACGTTGTATGCTTATAACATACTAGAACCCTCAATCCAGACAGTGAGGCTTATTGTCGTGTAAAATGCAACACCCAATGCCCAGTGAACAAACCACATAGGTGACGACCCGGGCTTGAACACATATAAACTCTCATAAAGCCGTCTCGAACCTTGCAGCGCCATCAACAGCCAGGCTACAAAAACTTGCTCTAGACTCATCGATGGGCCCCCATTCCGATCCTGCCACGTAGCGATTGTTCTCAATACTGCCCCTCTTGTAACATACTGCCACGCCCAAAAGCCAGACAAGAAGACCGAGATGATGTAGAAGTGCAAAAACCACGAGTGAGGCACCTGCCCATATTCTGTCAGGTTCTTTAGAAACGATCTCAACCCTAAAAGGCTTTGTTTCTTTTCGTCTTTCTGCTTCTTTCCGTGCGTTCCGTCGTTGGGCCTTCGTGCGCCATAGTCCATCAATGCGCTGCGGACATCTTGCGGAAGAGCTTGGATAACAAGAACGAGAGTCGTCGAAAGGGCGAAGAAGGCTTGACACCATTGGGCTGGCGTCAGAGTTGACACAAGGTCAATTGATTCGGAGAGGAACTCCTTCATGACTTTTGTAGGTTTTGCACCTTTTGCTCTCGAGAGTTGAGATAAGGGTAGAGGTTGATGTTGTCAAGCATGTGTTAGCTAGGTGAGTTGACTCCCGAAGCTGGCGTGTTTTTGCACAGTGTTAGCGGACGTTTCTGGAGCCAATATGGTAGTCATTTGCACTGTGGTTCAATAGGAGAATGAACTTCTTTTTGAACAGTTCTTACTAATAAATGTCTTGATATAACTCAGTAGACACTCAACTCATATCTTGAGAGTTAAGATATCGTCAGCAAGACTTGAAGTTTATTGTCCGACATCAACTGTGTCTTAATTAAGACGACCATTAGCTGCATAAGCAACACAACTCGGAACGTACCATGCGTCGATTCCGACGTAATATGTTATTCTCATTACTACTCATACCTGAGCATGTAAAGTCATTATTTTTAGGAGACATTACTCACTGGATATCATAATAATGGAAGTAGACAAAGGGGTCAAGAGGCATAAGACCTAGGTCGTACAACTTACCCTAGAGCCTTACAGACATGATAAGAAATGATACTAGAGTATAACGACTTGAGCAGCCAAAGCTCTGAGGAGCTGTATTGATAATAGCAGTAGCAAGAATTCCGACATGTTCCACCCTTATCCATTATGCAGTCAGTGAACATGTTTGTCCTGCCATCTCCTTTACACTGCAATGAACTTAGACGTAACCGGAGATCAGGACACAAGTTGGAAATCAATCACGCAAGCAAATATATCGGACGCTATTGTCGGGTGTTAATGATCAATATGTTCACAGTTTACAATGATAGAGGACATGGAAGTATCAAAACAAAACACCTTCTATATAGCGAATGACAGTCTGAGGTAACTAAACGAGTGTGTATGGAAACAAGAAACACCAAACCATCCTAAAGAATGTAGACAATCCAAATTCAAAGCCATACCCAACCCCAAATCCAAATCCGTTCCGAACCCATCCCGTGACCGAATCCTAACAACACCTCCACTTTTGACCACCAATCTCCAAAACTCCATTTTCTTATGTGCGCGTCCTTTAGATACCAGTGCCGAAGTTCTGGCAGCGGTTGCTGAAGTAGACGTTCTTGTTCTCGTAGAGGCAGTCGGCATACTGGATGGAGCATTTGTTCTGAGCAGTCTGCCACTGGTCATTACCGAAGAAGTTGAAGAATCGCGGTTCGATGCCAGACTTCTCCAGAGCGCGCTTGTGGAAGTGAGAGTGCGAACGCTTGTCGAAGTAGTTGCTGCTGTCACTGCGGGTGTTGAGCTTTTTGCAGCTCTGGACGTAGGTGCCGAGGCAGGAGTTGTACTGGGCCTTGCAAGCGTCGGCACAGGCGCCAGACTGCTGGTTGCGGCGGTAAGAAGAGCAAGAGTTGGAGTTGGTGTCGGTGTAGAGCTTGAAGGGGTTCTGAGAGAAGTCGTTCTTCAAGTCGTTACAGGCAACAAGAGGCAGCTCAATACCACCAACGGGGTTGCCAGGACCGTAACCCCAGATGCCGGAGCTAGGCTGCTGGCAAATGTTGGTAGGCTGAGGAGCACAAGAGGTGGAAGGAACAGTAGCAGTGCTGGAAGTGCTGGTAGCAGCACAGGGGTAGACGCTGGTGGTAGTCTTGACACTGTTACCGCCAGAGGGGTTGTTACCCTTGAAGCAGCCGGCCTTGCTGCAGCTGCGACCACGAGAGCAAGAAGAGGCGCAGTATCCCTGAACGCCGTCACACCACTTGGAGAAGTCGAAGCAGTTGAGAGCACCGGGCCAGCCAGCGTTCTGGAAGCAAGAGGCGATGTTCTTGGCACAGTTGTTGTAGGCGGTTTGGCAACTGTTCTGGTCCTGGAAGTCGGGGACAGAGGGAGCACACCAGTTACCGCACTTGTACTCGCAGGTGTTGGGGACGACAACTGTAGAAGTACACATAGGAGCACTGCTGGTGGTGGTGCAAGAAGTTGTCATGGTGGTGGAAGGGTTGGAAGGGCCAGGAGGGTTGTTTGTAGTAGACTGACCGTTCCCGCCAGTGGAAGAAGGGTTGGAAGGTCCGGGAGGGTTGTTTGTGGTAGATTGACCGTTTCCACCAGTAGAGGAAGGGTTGGAAGGACCAGGAGGAGGGTAGTTTGTGTTGCTGGCAGCAGTGCTCAAGGTGGTGGTAGAGCTGGAAGAACTGGAAGAGCTGGTGGAGCTGGTGGAGCTAGAGACGGAGCTGGCAGAGGAGACGCTTGAAGTAGTGGTAGAGCTACCAGCATCTGAGGCAGAAGAGGTGGAAGCAGAAGTGGTGGAAGTAGAAGACAGCAGAGAGGAGGACGCAGAGTTGCTTGGTGACCAACCACAAGGCTGAAGAGACAGCAAGTCCATAGAGATGTAAACACTCAGACGGCTGCCTCCACCACACAGCAGGCTCTTGTCACCGTTACAGGGGACGTTGCAGTCACCAGTATCGGCCTTCACAGTGTCGTTGGCCAAGACGTTGCCACAGTAGCACTCACCACCGTACTCAAGGCCAGCAAGAGGGAAACCCTGGTCGGCGCAAGCAGTCAAGCATGTAGTGGGAGTCATCGTGGAGCTATCGATATCCATAGGCCAGGTCAGAGCACGACCCTTGTTGGAATTGTCAGTGTAGCAGCCGTTGGGCTTGTAACCGGCGATGGACTGGACGGTTCCTGGGAGGTTGGTGACAACTCCACCGAGGTTGACAGTCTTGAAGGTGGGATCCTGCCAGATGGACAAGGCGTTGTCGTTACCACAAAGCTGAGTGTTATCGCCAGAGCACTTATAGCTGCACTGATCATCAGGAAGCTGGGCACCACCGACAGTAGAGCCGCAGTAACAGACACCGTAGTACTTCAGACCAGCGTATCGGAAGCCGTTGCCCTTGCACTCGGCAACACACTTCTCGACAGTCATGTTGAACTGGTTCAGACCGGAGCGATAGATGAGCGCGCCAACATTGCTGCCCGCAACACCATCCTGGTAACAACCTGAGGCGACGTACGGCTGGAAGGGATCGAGGCAGGGTGGGTAGTCGATGTGGGTGGCCTGCGCGATGCCAGCAAAGGCAAGAGTCGCTCCAGCGACAATGTTACGAAGGGAGACCATGGTGTTGTTATCAAACGAAGGGATCGAGAGTTGCAGTTAGTTGTCGAGGTTAGTGATATCCGGTATCAGGCGTCTCGATGACGTTGCAAGCAGTCTTTGGTGTTTAAAGAGAGTGATGCCCAAGGGCAAGTAAAGAGAGTGTATGGTTTGAAAGAAGAGAGTGTGAGAGTGATCTGATTGCTGAGAAGCTGTGGTTGGATGATGGGGGAAAAAGAGACTTGAGGATGGGGAGAGCGAAGGTATTTATTCTTCATGTCGATTCCATCACCACCAACGCAAATCTTTGCATCTCAAGCAAGTCACCAACATACAGTCATACCGCCATAGACCCAGGGAACCGGAAGCCCCGTCTTCATCCACAATACCACAGCGCAATAGCCTGAATAGCATCGTTGTGACCGACGAACGCCTCTGGAGGCCGATGAACCCGCCGCATGATAGAACTAGAATCACTTTTTTCCAAGCCAGGGGCTGTAGACAGACGCCACGAAGCGACTAACGTACAACGCACTTCAAAATCGAGGATCGCAGCCTCCGGGTTAGCTCCACTAGGGGAGAGACTATCCTGAAAACACTCGCTAGGTAAATGCCTCTTCGTCAAGTCATGTGGAAGCCAGCAGATGGGCAAGATCAGTTCTGTATGGTGGTCCAAGTTGCTGGTACTAACCAAACAAGCGAGAGGTGGGGAGGCTTGAGAGGACGATGCTGATACGAGTGTGAAAGATGAATAAAGTTCAGATGTGAAGTTCGAAACACGTGGAGACGCCAAGGGTCCAGACGTGCCCGATGGCTGTCGGCTTTGGGAATGGCTTCAGAGGCGTCATTTGGGTTCCTGCAGGGTCCCGGCTGTACCTGCAGCGGCTGACGCAGGTACGACAAAAGATCTCTGTATTATGCCAAGCGACTAGAAACGCAAGGCGAGGCCGAGTGGACCGACGTCAGTATGATAATCCACTTCTCTGTCATCTGTGTAAGTGATGTGATAGTGGAATAAACCCAGGACTGCCTAGGTTTATTACCATATTAACCGCAAGTAAAGAGGCAAAGAGAAAATGTCATATCAGAAACATGTCCAACAGTCCGCAGAACAGTGGCAAGATCTCCTGATAGCTTCGAGAAGAGAAGATCTTTGCCAGTTCCTGTAAACGATGCCGACTTCCTGGAACACAAACTCGGATCTGGAACATGACCATATTCCAAATTCCTCAATAGGGCAACTATCTTTGGACTGGATCCGCAGCGAACTACCAACATCAAGTTAGTTCCATCTTGACTCTGAACTGGTATGTCTTTGGTTAGTGAGATCTTTCATTGTGGACTCAGCACTTGCTGGGTCCTGCTGGTTGTTGATACAATAGCACAATGGACCTTCGTCAGGATTACCATTCTTGTACTGACAACCATTAAACTGGGCACTGATCCATAATACGTCGCCGGAAGGCCCATCCCGTGAAGATCTAGATGGCTGAGGTCCGGCTTGGCCGGTGTTCTTGATCGCCGGATCTGGTCAAGATTGAAGCATATCGAATGGACTTAGTTTGGCATTTTCTGTGCACAACTTTGTTTAGTCAATCAGCCACAAGAGGACTTTGTTGGAATAGCCTTTCCTGTTCTGGAAATCAAAGCTTAACGTAATTGCTGTGTGGTTGTTGCAGAGTGGAAGTCGTGATGAAGAGGTGAGGTTGTTCTGAAGAGGCTCAATTGCACGTGACCACTCACTTACACGGACTTCACCTACCTACCTAGGGCAAATGGTAAATCTAGTTGCGATTCAACATCACCAAAACAATGAAATGGGCCGTCTACAAGTTGTCAAAGATGGTATCCAATAGTATCACTGGTTATTTACTTCCAAAACAAAATACTTTATTATTGGTCCAATCCGATTCTACTGTACATATATTGAGCTGGCGGATGATCATCATTCCACGGTTACGACAGGCAAACAAAGTAAAACGCCTCACAGAACTGCCACTACCGTTTGCCCATCCTCACTAACACCAGATCAGCTCTGTTGATAGCTTCCGAACTCAGCCTCCATCACCACTACGTAAAGGCAGCTGATCTTTCTCGAAAGACCGGCCTCGTCCATAGCCTCACAGTTTCAGAATGAACCGTTGAGGTTTGCTAAACGACACTGGTAATCCAGGAACCAAACTCTCAATATGTAACGCATCCTAACTTTAGTCTCATGGCAAGAGGTCTATTTCTAACGTAGCGTGGCATCGAGACCGTTAGAATTGATTGATGGAAGATAATTGACAAGTTGCCTGTCTTGATACTTCTCCGCTATCCTTTATTTCAAGCGCTCTGCTCTGGAAGCCATGACGGAGCCAAGTCGACAGCCGACTCATGGATAAAGTGTTTGAATACATATACTGGATCCCTCCAAAACCTATGACGATCGATGTAACATTGCAACATGATCAGCCAGTGACTCGACTCACTAGCCAGAGCAAAATCGTTTGCACTACCCATCAACATTCGAACTTGATAGCCACATCTGCCACTAAGAAAACCATGATCAGGTACGAGGAATGTAAACTAATAGACAACTGCACTAGGCATTTGCGGCACTTGATTTTTCTGATCAATACTGTAAGAAGTCATCATTCGTCTACCTCATTATCTATCTTGTGCACTCAGATAACCAATGAGCTGGACTAAAGAAAAAACGGTTGTAACATGGTGCTTGTATGCGCTGAGCCATCTTGTGTTGATTCATAAGAACTACTACTACTTTTCCTACAAGCAAGCAAACCCATAACGCCATGAATCGCAAATGCCGTACCTATCCGCTCGCTTACTTCCTCATGTGAGGAGGAACCCACTTGCCGGCTGTTCGTGCCGGAGGCTGAGACTCCCCAGAAGGAGCAGGAGACTGCTTTCGGTCCTCCTCACCAGTGCCAGAACCGCTGCGGTCCATAGGCGGCGCACCGCCACGAGGAGCAAAGCGAGGGGGAGGAGCCGAAGACTCAGTATCGGCTCCGCTGCCACCGGATTGCTTGGCAGCCTCACGCTCTCGCCAGCTGGGCTTGCTACCAGAGAGGGCAAGTAGGGGAGGACCACGAGAGGAAGGTCGGTCGTTGGAATCGGACCTCTCGGGAGGGGGTGCCCGGGAAGAGGGAGGAGGAGTATCACCACCTTCACGGTTAGCCTCACGTTCTCGCCACTTGCCAGCACCAAAGACTGGTCTCCGGGCCTCGGATGACTCTGTGCGCTCCGGTCCACGAGAGAAGCCGGCAGGTTGGGCCTTTTCTGCCTTGCGGCGGGCCAGAGCTTCCTCTTCGCGTCGCTGTTGAAGGGCAGCCTTCTCCAACATCTCTTGGCGCTCCTTCTCTCGCTGCTCCTTGAGCTTGGCGAGCTCCTCCTTACGAGCCTCATCGCGAATGCGCTGCTCCTCCTTCTCACGGGCTGCAGCCTCTTCGGCTTGGAGAAGTTCACGCTCCTTCTCTTCACGCTCACGCTTCTCACGAAGACGTCGATCGCGGACCTCCTTCTTGCGCTGGGCAATCTGCTTCTCAAGCTCTCGCTCAGCATCACGACGGCGCTTCTCAAACTCATCACGGCGACGCTCGTGCAGGGAGTCACGGAACTCCTCGTATTGAGGCACCAGGCGGCTAAGTCGGTGCTTGAGCTCCACACTCTCCTTGTGCTTGATCTCAGCATCCTTAAGTTTCTGAGCCTTAACGGTATCGTAGATCTTGCGGTCTTCTTCGATCTGCTTGGCGTAGTCTTCAGACAACTTCTTGGCTTCCTCCTTGCGGAAGGCACGTTCAAGATGATCGAGACGCTTGCCTGTTATGCGAAGGCGCTCATTAACGTCGTTCTTCTCACGTTCTAGCTGAGCCAGCTTCATAGCACGCAGTCGGTTGCTATCAAGGTTGTCAAGATCCTCCAAATCGACGTCGATAGCCTTGTCACCAATGTTGAGTTCTGCGATCTGCTTCTTGAGTTCCTCCTTACGGACGCGGTCACGCTCAGCCTTGAGGCGCTTGGCTTCGCGTTCCTTTTGCTCATTGGCAAGTCGCATATCCTCAGCCTCTTGAAGAGCTTGCTCACGAAGTCTCTTCTGGCGAGCATTCTCCTTCTCCTTCTTGGCCTGGATTTCAGAGGCAACCTCCTTGCGCTTCTGGATAAGGTCCTTTCGTGAAAGAATATCCAGATGCTCTTGCTCAGCGCCAGCCTTGGCACGGGCGAGAGCAGCCTCACGAGCCTCAATGCGGCCCTTGTTGAAGCTGGGGTCAACATAGTGGCAGGTAGTGTAAAGAGACTTGGCAAGGCGAGTGAGCTGTGAGCGAACAATCTCGGAGGGAGTGCTCTGAAGGCGTTGAACGGTGCCAGTCTCAGACTCGGCAGAGCCAGCAGAGGATCCGCTGTGGCTAGCCTTTGAAGAGGAGAACACGTCGTTATCGAAGCTCAAGACACCAGTGGCGTGAGCCATACGGACAGAAAGGTCACCCTTCTTGTTACCGTTCATGATGAACTTCTCGATAGTCCCACGGGTAACCTGGTAAGGCTCAGGGAACTGTGCCAGGCTCTCGACGAAAGACAGATCAACTGTTTCGTAGACCTGAGAAAGCTGCTGGAATAGACGAGTAAGGATAACCTGCTGGAGAGGGAGAATGTACTTCTCCATCTCAGCATCGGCGCCAATCTTGGTCAGGATAGGAGAGATCTTCTGGCAAATGGACAGAGGGTGGAAATCAACCTCAAGGATCTCGTAAAGCTCTCGAATCTCGGGACGGGCGCGCTGGAGGAGAGACTTGGAAAGGGCATCCCGGAAAAGCTTGGAGCGCGTAGGAGCCTGAGACATGCCAAGGAGGTGAGTCAGGCGGGAGTTCTTGTTCTTTCTGGCCTCGTCAAAGTCGACCATAGCACCACGTGATCGGGAGGTGCTGATGACGGGGATGGCGAGAGCAGAAAGCACGACGAAAGATGCGGCCTTCTGAAGCTCGGCATCAGACGCAGGTGGGTTATCAGACTTCTTGCTCTGGCCACTGGCAACCAGCACGGAGGACTGGCGGAGAAGAGTGTAGTACTTGGACCAAGCAGCAGCATGGAAGAGGTAGTTCTCGCCAACAAGGAAAATTCGGGTAAGCTTCTCGTAGTAGTTGGCCATCATGACATTCTTGGGAGGTCGCTTGCTAAGGTTAAGGAGAGTGTGGACGTCTTCAACACTTCGGAAAGCCTCCTGCCAGAGTTCGAGCTCGACAGCAACGTTAAGCTGCTGGAAGCGGGTCTCAAGATGTCGCTGAAGAGTATCAGGGTCGCTCAGGTTGATAGCGTGCATCTGAGAAGAGTACTTGGCGGCGGTCTGGACATGGTTGCGGAGCAGCTCACAGAGACGGCGGAACTCAGTCTTGCGAGTGTACTTGAGGCAGAAGTCGAAAGCCTGAGTAGCGGTGCTCTGATAGAGGATCTCGAGGCGAGCATTGTTTCGGAGAATGTCGAGAACAGTTCGGTACGCCTCCCAGAGGAACTTAAGCCAAGGGGTGACAATAGCTCGGTCGGTACGGTCTCGGGACTGCTCACCAGAGACAGTAGCGAGGAGGATTGACTCTGGAGTCTCGGTGGCCTCAAGATCGTCGACGTTGGAGGTGCCGGCAGTAGCGTCAATGCTCTCCTGAACTTCGTCGGCCTTTTGCTGGGCAGCGGTGACCTTCTCAACAGCGAGCTCGATGAACTTCTTCAAGACCAACTGTAGTGAATATGTTAGTATCGAAATATCTCAATGATAATATGCGGCCCGGTCGAAACCGGAACGAATGTACGCACCTCGATAGTAGCAATATTTGTGTTCTGGGAAATATTCTTGTATTGATAAAGAGCATCCTTGGCAAGCTTGCCTTTCTTTTGCTCGACGGAAAGCTCAACGAGGAGGAGCATCACGGGCTCCAGCGACATGATGGGAACATTTCGGGAGCGCTTGTTGGTGATGTGCTCATGCAGCAAGGTCAAGGCCGCGGAGGCCTGGCCGACGCCGATGAGTTCGTGAGCCCTCTTTAGGACATTTTCGGGCTTTTGATGCGGCGGAGGAGGCTATAAGAAACTTCAAGTTAACATCATGACGGATATAGCGTGGAGGAGGGGTAAAGTTGCGATATAGATAGGGCTCGACTCGCGGCCGAGGGGACAAAGGAAGGTATTTACATACCATGCTGGGCAACCTCCTCTAGATATAACTTGACTAAGAGAGGAGGATTTAATATTGATGATCCGAGATCGATCAGCCGGTGGGGAGGTAAGCTGAGATATCGACCGGCACTCGTGATGGTGTTTGCAAGGCAGGCACTTTGGTTGAATTTTTCGATTTTCGTGTGTGGCCGCTACAGATGCGAGGAGGGGCTACTCACGCGCTTACCTCAGCAGCTGTGACTCTGCCAACGGTGTGGCTGTTGTGTGTGGCTGTGCTACACCGACCAGCCACACATTTTGTTTAGTTTGTAGGTATGAGATCATCTTGGTTTCACTTGTAAGCAATTTCAGTTGCGAACTATCAATAGACGGTAAATGAACAACATTGTAGAACACGGATTGGATAGCAATCATCATGCACATCAAGGTGCATTAGGCGTCAAGGTAAGTCATGCTCTAGTTGAAAAAGGTATTCACGATGGCCACGCAGCAGCCCTGATCTTGGACTAAAGAGTAAATTTGTTCCGAAGGAACAGAAAACATCCAGTCTGTAGTTGACTTGGAGCTTTAAGGCCAATATCCAAGTGTAAGTTCTAGAGCATCTGGATTATCATTAGAAGCTGAATCTTCTATAGAGGCGGGAATGTTAACTTTAAGGAGAACTGGCCAACTGCGCATTAAGAATATCAATATACTTCATTTCATACTCCAAGTCCTATTGGTTTGTTATCGAGCCCATGGCCCTTGCGAATGGCGTCAGATGGTCCCTAGCCAAATGGTGTCAACTAATACCTAATATCACAAGACTCTGCCTTTTCGCCAGTCAATATCTGTCGTAAACGGTACGGACGCACACAACGGGTAGACGAGATGGTAATATGGCCAGGGGTAAAAGCAGGTACAGGCTCAGTACTCCGTACCTGGGCCGCGGATCGTGCGCAAAATGCCGAATGCACCGGCTCGGACCATGTTAACAACAGGTGCGCACTGCACAGTAGGAATCAGCCCACAAGCGGAACTGGCTCTTTGATAATTATGCGGATTGATTAAAAGCTAGAGAAGGAGCGATGTTGTGACCAAGCAGTATCGGTAGAAGAGTGACAGCGCGTTCATAATACGAATATGTTTCATCATCTGGTGATTCCAGGTCCAATGCAACACTTCGCAGCAATTCGAAACGGAACACAATTGTTGTGCAGGGTTACACAGCCCTTCTAGAGGCTGCGACCCCGAAGGTGAGCAAGGTATCGTGACTGTTGTGCTATTGACCAGCCCATTTACGGACAGAGAGCATTTGGAGGACTGGTTTGTATTGCCAAGACGGGTCTCATCTTAATTGCAGACGCGAGCCTTAGCAGCATTGGTGGAGTTTGTTGGCGGTTCCTTTTAGCACAGGGACCTGGATTTTATTAGCTGCTTTTATTAGCAGGTTGTTTAATGTCTGCGTGCGTATTTCATAAAAGCAAGAGAGTTATGTATAGATGCACAACCAACATCCGAACGCGTCCTTGACGATGTTCTGTTTCTGCAAACAACATCAGTTTCTATGCGATTCATGTTTCTGAAGACGGTTGCAGGGGTGATAGTGCTGGACTCGTCAGGGACTCCAAGAATTAAAGATTTCTCCTAACCCACAAGCAAAAGCAGCCCCTTTATGTATGCAGGCCACTACTGCAGCGTTCCGAGAGCGGGAAGTGACAGAAACAGGAGCTCTGAGCGTCTCGAACTCGATCGTGACAAGAGAGCTAGCTAAAGGGAAACATGCGGGAATGGGCTCATAGATGGGGTTTTATAGCAAGGCTGCAAACGGTCGATACATGGTTTTGCTCGTCTGTGCTGTGGTACGGAGTACTATGGAGGCTTAATAGACGAGTTTCTGGAGAACAAGAGCTTGGCCTTTTCTTTTCTTTTCTTTTTGCGGATGGTAAAACGGGTAGCAATATAATCAGCACATGAACTAAAACAATTAATCTGGAATGTGTAAGAATGAGTTTCGGGATCTAGAGAGTTCTCTGTAACGATCGTGGAGTAGGAGTCGAGATAACATATCTGTTCTAATAATCAACTACAATGGAGTATGCAATAGGAGATTTCCATCTCATTAGGCCTTTACTTAGGTAGCTTTCCCGTACTACGCAGTAGTAGAATGTTATCAGTGCTGCAAACGCTTGGACTCGATCAACGTCTTTCTGTTCTGTTGCGCGTGTTGTTTTCCACCATCGCGCTTTGGCGGTAGATCTTTCCACTTTTGCTTTTGCCGACTTGGACCAGGCTTGAAGAGGCTGTATTTTCGTGGCTTTGTATCGTTTGCATAGAGGAATAATCACAATACCTAGGCTAGGTACCTAATTGACGCAAGAGATTGGTTGGGTGACAGCATCATTTCTCGAGTTTGCTCTCAACAGGTAATTATCGATGGATCATTAAACCTCCTTATCAACACCACCAAAGAAATGGACACCTCCTTCTTGTTCAACCAGCCGTCGCTCCGGACTCTTGGCTGGGAGGGTTGCTGATTCAGGTCCCTCTCCTCATAATTTGAGAGGTAATATCAAGTGCCTGTAGTTTTGCAGCTAAAATGTCAAGCCTGGACGTAAACGGAGTTGGCTTCGGGCCCAAGGGGATTAGACACAGCTCCGCAGCCCCGCCAGTGGCCAATGGCGCGAGTTATTCGGCTCAGTTAAGAGGCCTTT
Source organism: Fusarium torulosum (assembly GCA_900312805.1). Taxonomy (NCBI): domain Eukaryota; kingdom Fungi; phylum Ascomycota; class Sordariomycetes; order Hypocreales; family Nectriaceae; genus Fusarium; species Fusarium torulosum. The sequence goes on from ONZP01000274.1 coordinate 24,936, forward strand.
TGCGATGGATGCTTGTCTATCCATAGGTACTGTTGTTGCAATAACAGGAGCACAATTTTGCTCCCGTCGCCATCAGAAAGGTAACACCGTACACGGCGAATCAGGGGCCTTATTCGACACCGCCAAACGGGCTACGGTGAATGAGGCTGGAACCTAGAAAAAGAAAGAATTTTAATGCAACTCTGCTGTGCTTACTCGAACAATTGGGTCCCGTTCAATATCAAAAGTGACAAACAGTTCCCATCTGACCCAGCAGTCTCGTCTCGTCTACTCCGTACTCAACTCGTCTCCTTATCCCCTTGATCACCTCAGCCCCTAGCAAGGTGCCTAGACGGGGGCCCCCAGCAGCTGCCCCCTACCCCCCAATTTCCATGCCAGGGCTCCCGCAGTACAGAGCCACAGCTCCAAGTGCACGAGCCACCGAGAAAATCCGCCTAAGCAACCCCCCCGGACGAACGAAAGACTGCCAGTCACTGGCTCAATTCATCACTAGAGTGACTCCACTGTTCGCTCTAAGCCTAGATCGTGCTGGTCCTGGTGCTTCCCGCAACTTGGACCTGCTGCTCTGCTGTTGGCTTTGGGTTAGGTCCTACCTTGTACAGTAGAAAGACTGTCGAGCGTAAGGTAGGTAGCTCGGGGGTTTCCACCTTCTGCTGTGCAGCAGCGCAGTTTCCCCCCCTACCATCCCCCGGCTCCTTCCCATCACATTCTCGCTCTTGCTCTGCTCCTGCTCTGCCACCAACTTCACCAAGCGTTACCTTCCTTACCTTTTACCCTTCCACTTCCACTTCCACTTTCCCTGGCCTCCTCGACGGACCCTTTTTTTTCTTCGTCCTTCACACACCCGTTTCAACCATAGTATAGTCTTCCGAATACCGTCTCGACCGTCGATCCTCTCATTCTCGTCCGCGTCCTCAACCGCTTCACAAGCTCTTGGTGTCAGTCATTTGACTCGAGCCCGACTCTCCGTAAGTCACTTTCTATTAGCGATCGAATCTATCGCGGCAACATCATCCAGGGGCAAACGACAATGGCGGCTGGGCTCTACAGCAGCAAGGAAATGGGGTTGAGCAGAAACAACAAAGACACCGACGATACCCCTTTTGACCGGCATCTTGTTTTGGCATTGGCTGAGAGATATTCGATTGACGCGAAATACGCTCATCCCATTCCTTGATTTTGCTTCGTACCCATTTCGCGATACCTGGATCATGCTTCATGTTCGACCAAGTACTTTGCCAGCTTGCTAACATTGAACAATGGCAGTTCTCAACGTGTTCGCGCGCCTAAACGCCGCGGCTCATCACCGAATCCTCTCACTTAATCCACCTCGGCACCCCGTTCCAAGATGCCTCAGTACACTTCTCGCGATGTCGGCGACCCTTCGCAAATCAAGAAGAACAAGCAGTCGATGGCTGACCTAAAGCTCCGTCGGCTAACTGAGCTCAACAACCGCTTGCGCGAAGATCTTGAGCGAGAACGCATTCCTGTCAGCACAGCGTCCAAGAGGTGAGTAGATCGTGCCACATCATATCGACGCGTGTGGTATAGTTACTAACATCACAACAGCATTATTGCCTACTGCAACGGTACCCGGGACTACATGGTTCCCTCCGTCTGGGGCGCTGTTCCTAAGGGCGAGGACCCCTATGCGCCACAACAATCCGGCGGCTGCTGTGTGGTCATGTAATACCGTTCGTGATATTCTTTTCTTATTACCGGTTACCAAAAATCAGCAACTACGCAATGTCGACGATGATTCAGCGATTGAAAGGAGGGCCGCAGTCAATTTTGATATGTTTGTGACGCATTTAGGGGGAGTAAATTAAGGAGATCTGAGTATGGGATACTCGGATGGCAGAGGCGAAATAGGCCCTGGATACCAACGCGCCTGCTAGCAATACCACCACGACACCCACGACTGTCACTTGGGAAGGTGTCAGGGATAATCTTTCCCATTGACGAAGCGAGGCGCAGCGCGAGGAAGAGGGAGAAAGCCCATACCCACAGGATCCAACTGTGCACCAGGGACCCAGATCGAGATACCCCAAGATACCAATTGAGAGGTCACAAAAGCCAACAGCGAGAGCAGGGGAGTCATAGTTGACGGGAGGCTGGGTGACGGCGATATTAATTTTTGTCTCGGCACATGTTATGTTTCTTCCTGCTTCTGGGATGGGACATGGATGCTGCTATGAGATCAAGCACGGATAGGAGAGGTTGAAGCACCACGGGTCTGGGTCTGGGTCTAAAGACACGGTTATGGATCGGGCTCTCGCGCGAATGTAATAATTCCCTTTTCTATTATCATTTTTCAGTTATCATCTAGGTATCATTTCCATGTCGTGTACGTTTCCCAAGCCAATATAGTTTTTGTCTATGATTCGACGACTTTTTAATTTCCATGAGCCGACCTTGACTCGCGAGAGACGCGAATGTTCATCAGAATTTAACTATGAGCCTCATCTCATTGTTGATATTCCAGTTATACTGCTTGCTGTATCTCAATACAATTGCACCAAGCAATCAACTACCTGGTTTTTGTAACATATATATCTTGTTTCCTCCGTTCTATCTCTCCATTTCAAGTCAATAAACTAAACCTGCATCTGCCTATTCTGCGCTCGTCCGACCCCACCCGATCATCTTCAGCTCTAGCCTGGTCCTAAGTCGGAATCTGATGACTCAGCCATCTCATGCGATTGAAGTCATGTTCTAGACCACAGGGGCTCGCATCATGGGTCAGCCAGTCAAGGAGAGGCAACCTATCTCTATTATCATACTGCAACATCTATAAAGAATCGACAGTTAATAACTACGTATATCTAGAACATATCTCAAGTCCCATACTCCAAATATTCTTCTTTCTCTTCTGTCCTCGATTCTCATCCTCAAAGCCAACCTCAAGATCGACGCCAAGACGAAGCATTGAGTTGCTGTCACAGCCGGAACTCTCAGGCCTGGGAACCCCAACGCCGCAACGGAAAAAAGTCAAATCAATTAAGGCCCAGCCCAAGCCCCAAAGCCAGGAATAGACCACGACGTTCCCGGAAACAACTTCATAAGGCTTCACACTACCACCAAACAGCAAAGCTCACTTAACTCGACACCATATCAAAAGTAAAGCCAGCCAGATGTCAACGCAAACGCCTCTTCCCCGCGTTTCTATCCAGTTCTGCACCCAGTGCAAATGGATGCTAAGAGCAACTTATGTAAGTCAACCCAGAGACATGCTTTCAAGAGGTTGGGAGTACTATGTAGTCAGAAAGGAACTGGACTAATGATATATCTCAGTACGCTCAAGAACTCTTCTCAACATTCTCAACAGGCCTCGGTGAAGTCGCTCTCCAGCCCTCCACAGGCGGGACTTTCATCGTGACCATCACCCATCAAGCTCCCGGCGCAGAGACAGCCTCGACAAAGACCCTCTGGGACCGCCGCGAAGATGGTGGGTTTCCTGAGACGAAGGAGCTCAAGAGACGGGTGAGAGATGTCATTGAGCCCGACAGAGATTTGGGACATGTAGACAGAGATCACGGTAACAAGAAGGACGAGGCAAAGAAAGAAGAGCCAGCGGAAGATAAGCCAGCTGAGGCTGGGGATAAGTGTGAGGATTGTCCATAGAATGAGTGAGTGAGGATCTGCACTTCGGGTTTAGAGGATGACTTGCCTGAAGGTTTGACATCTGCTGTTCACCAACAGCATTGCAACTGGAAACGCCACCGAGTATATAGCATTCAAGCAAACTACTTGCCCAGGTATAAATAGATACACTTGAACTTGAGCGCTTACCAACTTGGTGACTAGGAAACTGAATATTCATACAAGTCGTGGTAATAGTCAATACTTTACATGCTCTCGACTCGGGAGCTCGAAGTCGTTTACCAATATTGAACTCACATGCCTCTTACAGCCAAGATTCGAAGCAAAGACACAATGATCAAAAGGCTTCACCACAACTCGTACAGCAATTAACATTTCTTCTAACATCCTAATCCACTCCCACCACCTCTGTCGTCCCCATCCACAAAATCAAGCAACGCTGTCGTCCCCAAGCGAACCCAGCTAAAAAGCACAAAACGTATACAGAGGTTGCCCTTGAGCAACGAATAAGACCACACAAACCTCGTCCATGAAATGCAACATGACCGTTAAAACGCTCCGAGCCAGATTAGCCGTCGATGGATTGATTATCCTCGTCATCACAAGAAATAAAGTGAGAGAAATATCAGCCTCTCGAACTGCGTATTTCCACGGGCCAGCCTACGCGGAGCAGACATATAGCATCAGATCGTCTGTCCCGTGGATCATGCATGGAATCCGAGAACTGTGTGCAACTCAAAAAACAAGTTTTGTCAATGTTTTATCTGTGGAGCTAAGAAACAGCCGTTTGTCGTTATCAAGTTCGCATATAGGCATTAGAGACGATTCGGGTTTCGCAAAAGTCAGCGTCGCGGTCCGGCGCCTCTTAAGTTCCGTCACCCTCCCAGTGAACCAACATTCCCTACCACCCGCTGGTGGCAAGGCTAGCTGCGAGACGGCGGAGATTGGGGGTGCGCTTCGATCGAGACAATCTCGAGTCGAGTCGTTCGTTCTTCGTCGCGGTGGTCATCCACGTCGCTCGTGGATGCGATCATCTAACGTCGTCCGAACCTGTTGAAAGCAAATTGTTGGTATATAATTTTTTCATTTCTTCATCTTGCGAGGGGATTTGAATTTGATTGGAGTGCTTGTGCTGTTAGGGGTGGTTGGGACATACTTTTGCTTCTTTTCAGCGGGTTTCAAGATCTGTGGGGAAGAAAAGTCAGTAACCTTGTCGTCAGAGCAATTGTTCGTTACCAATCCTCACCTGGAAAGAACACAGCAAGCTCTCGTCGACGCTCATCATAGCACCAGCGTTATCAAATTCACCACAGTAGTTGGGCGCACTGAATAGTGTAACCAGTTGCCGCTTGGAAAAGAATTCGTAGCCATCCTCAACAACCTGATGGGCTCGGCAAATGAGATCCATATCGTGCTTCTGAAGGAAGCGTGAGACAACATCAGGACCGAATGTGAAAGAAACACCACGATCGTTTTCGCTCCAGCCAGTAATGTCCTTGTCGGGATCAGACCACAAAAGATCGCAGAGAAGACCGCAGTCAGGAATCTGGAAGTTTATCAGTACAAGGCTCCTTCAAAAAGGTTGCGCCCCATCGTTGGCGCAAATCAGGATATGCTCACATCAGTAGGACGCATCACGCGGCGAATCTGCTCCATAGAGTTGAGATCGGGGCTGAGGCCACCATGCATGGTGAAGATCTTCTCGTCGATGATAGCGGCGATGGGAAGGCAGTTGAAGCAATCGGTAAAAGTCTTCCACAGCTTGATGTTGTAGCGACGCTTGCACTCGTCGTAAAAGCCATAAATACGGTTGATAGAGGCGCACTCGTGGTTACCTCGGAGGATGAAGAAGTTTTCGGGGTACTTGATCTTGTAGGCGAGGAGCAAGCAGATGGTCTCAAGAGACTGCTTGCCTCGATCGACGTAGTCACCGAGGAAGAGGTAGTTGGCCTCAGGAGGGAAGCCACCGTACTCGAAGAGTCGGAGGAGATCGTAGTACTGTCCGTGGATATCACCGCAGATCTGGAAGGCACACACAAGCAAGTCAGCTAATGCAATTCTTTCGTTATTTTAGATCCAGAGCAGGAGCATCTAGTCTCAAGCACCGTTTCTCAAACTGAGGCGGCCAGATCGATGGCTATAAACATACCTTAATAGGAGCCTCGAGTTCGAGGAGAATAGGTTGAGAGATGAAGATCTCACGAGCCTTGGTGCAAAGATAACGGATCTCGGCTTCAAGAAGCTGAACTTGCTTTCCAGGTCGGCTGCCTCGCACCTCGAGTAGCCTGTCGATTATCGAGTCGAGATCGACCTCGTGTTGGTCTGCCATTTTAAGAGAGTTTGCTGGCGAGAGCGTGCCCGCAAGAGAAATAAGGGAGGGTCGCGTGGGGGGGAAGAGCGGCAGACGAGATCGCTAATCAAACCAACTGCGGGGACTTGTTGGGTGGAATATGATACCAGATCGATGCACTTCACAAAACCTGGCCGAGTCAGCCGGTGAAACCGAGTAATAAGACACAAGCAAGATAAAAAGAGACTTTGGAAAAGCGAAGGTGAAAAAATAGTCTCCAAACTCGCTAACGCCGCAACCGACAGAAGTGTGTGAAAATTTGACGGCGAGTATGAGGCAAAAGATGGGTTGCGTTGCGTTGCGTTGAGTTGCGATGGTGGAAACAACGAGGGGAGTCGGAAAATTTGGAGGGGAGAAGCCGGACAAACAATGGATAGAAGCGGGTTGCAGTGCGAGGTACCTAGTGTAGCGTGTGTAGTGCGTGTGGGAGGGGAACAAGAGGGGAGACGAGACGGCGCGGCGCGGGCGAGAGCAATGGGGCGCACACCAAATGGAGACTTACCCGTGAAGGGATCACGTCCTCTCAAAAAAGAGAGAGGATTGGGCTTTTGAGGTTCAAAAGCGGATGAAACGACGGGATTCAATCAAGTTGATCGAGAAGAGAAAATCGTCGGATATTGAATTGCAAGGGAGCAATCAGATCACGCTTAAGTGTCTTATGGGGAGAAAACAGTCGTCGTCGTGGTTGCCGCAGTGGGCCACCGACTTTGGTTGTTGATAGCTGTACCAGAAAGAGACGTGCAGCGCAGGTCAAGGTAGGTACAGGGCGTCAGAAATGGGGGGCGAGCCAGAGGCGGGGGACAAAACACCGTCAGCGCGAGTTTTTGTTATCCTCGTCCTTTGGGTCGAGCTAGAATAGATATTGCGTCAACAAGTATGTGACGCTTCGTCGCCTTTATTGGATGTACAAGTAGAGGACAGTGAAAAGGCCTCTAGGTCGTCGGTTTCGAGATGAGAAGCGATATTCTCGTCGTCTTTATCGTTGTCTCTGGGCAAGCAACCAAGCGGGCGCGCGATCAGGGAATTTGGAGTCGGATTTTGGACGGACACGGTGGTTCGTCGGTCGTCGTCTGGCGCCAGATAAAATGGCAGATCAGGATAAGTCAAAGCAGCTCGTCACTAAGATGGGCAGCTTCAGTATATTCGTAGAGTGTGTTGGCGATAGGCAAACACGTGAATAAAGTCTTCGTCTCGGTCGTCGTCGGATTGAGTTGAAGGGTTGAAGGTTTCTCTCGGAGCGGAAGGGGGGGGAGTTTTTTTTTTTTCACTCTTGTCCGTCACGACTATGACCACCAAAAGCCAGACGGGAGCTGACTTGGACGCTTGGGCTAGACCAGCTACCACCTGTACCTGGGCGGTAACTTACCTGCCTTGCTCTGGAGGGACGCTCGAGCCCGGTTGGAATGAGACCAACGAATTAGAGCGTGGGAACTGGGACCTAGCTTTCCCCCAGTGGCACTCTGGGGATGCGGTTACAGGGATGCTCACGCTGCTGGGACCACTAAGCTATAGCTAGCTTTTAGTGGGAGGCCGCTATAAATCAATGCCGAGTGCGATCGAGGCATCTTACGGTCCTGCCACTGGAGGTCTACTTCAAAGCTTGGCTCTATGTTGGTTACTAAGTATCGACATGTACTTCATAGATGGATATAAATGTAAGGCAGATACAACAATAAGAGACTGGAACGCAACTCATCTTGAGACTTCGGAGTCTAGCTTCCGTCCGACCAAGCTCCCCTCTTCTTTTTTCCCCCCCTTCAACTATTATTTGTTACCATCTGCTACCTATTGCGCGTCGTCCTGGGTTACTTGTCTCGCTTGCTTGGCCGAGATTCACGTCTCATTTCCGTTTGTCTAATAATAAGAAAGTCTCATTTGCTTGCTGCCCGTTGGGTACCCAGTTATGGATACCTTCACCTCTTTTTTTTTTCTTGCTCCTCATCATCGAGCAAAGCCTAACAAAATAAGTAAACAAACGAACAAGAAGAAAAAAAGCCTTGGCCCATTTGACAAGCCAGCTTCGTCAGGGGAAGCATTATTATTCTCCCGTCGCTAGACAAAAAAAGGGGGCGTCTCAAGTCTAGAGCCTCCTGCGTAACTTTAGTGGCCGGATTCGCTGGAGCTTTATAACAACAGTGAATTAGACTACAGTTTCATCTGGCTCAGCCTCCCTCGGCTTTTCTTAGCCTTGATCCGTCAGTCCCGACGAGAGAGTCCTTTCCCCTCATTAGTCAGTCGAGTTTCTTGGGGGATACGAGCAAGAAGAAGCTGTCGTGTGTGGTTTCTTTCTTCTGGTTATCAAGAGCTGATTCGATGTGCAGCGCATCGACAACAGGGGGCCCTTTACAAGGATAAATCGCAAGGTCGTATTGCGATCGAATACGTAACATCCAATTCCAACAATTGATTGGGTTGATAGCGCTACGCTCCAAAACTTGTTGCGGCTCCATACTCAAAAAAAACCAGCCCTGTCCACTCTTCAACAACAAGACCCAACATCTCCATAAACCGTAAACCCCATGGGATAGGAATTTCTTGATACCGATGTTGGCACTAAACAGCACGTTAATTACGGCACATGACATATCCCCATCTGCAGAACGCAGATCCCTTCCGATGCCTCTCTTTTTGGATGGACTGAAAACATCAAGCATAGGGACAGCTACTAACTTAGCTCTTCAAATCTAAGCTAAGCTTAATTAAGCTCAGTCCATCCGATTCCTTTTTAGCCATCACCTCAATCAATCCCACGTCAGCTCGATGAGTATATCGTCTAACCATCTGCGTATCACAGCCTTATTGCTCTAGCTATTAGACACGTCAGATATCAAAATAGACAGCCAGACGTCGCTTTTTGTGTTACCCAACACATCTCTTGGAAAGAGAACAAACCCCATATCCTTCACCGACCATTAACCTCTCTCACCCATATTGCGTCAGAACAGTATCTCTACGCCTGTGACTATAACCATGCCCCGCTTGGACGTGCAGAAGCCGGTGTACAGACATTACGTAGCATGCTACGGGTAATGCAAGTAGCTGGAACGGACGAGTGTGGCATATCGTCATTCATTATCGGCTAACATGCCACCATTTTGCTTCCTAAAGCTTCATCTTAATACCCGCCGCACTAGCAGAGCAACGAGATACGTTTCCCACATGGTGAGAGACATTCTTCATCATGTGAAGACGGCAATATGTCATCAATTCTCATTTTTCACCTGCGGCTCATGTTATTGTATTTTATCTTTTTTTTGTAAAAGTGTAATAATATTAATAAAGAAATCCCTTTTCAATGCCTAGCCTAAAGATGTAGTATAGGTTAAGAAAGGGCATACGGTGGAAGACCGCCCAGAGAATAGGGCGTCAATGCCACTTCCAAGGAATTGACGATCATTCATCTTGTACATTTATATCGTATCATCTTACCCTTGAGCCCGCAACCGAGAATCCATGGCTAAATTAAGCCCGTTCATCCCCAAATTCCGTCCATTGCCAACGCCTTTCCCTTCCATAATTCCTTACCAAGGAAGAATTAACCCTATAGTGATTATTTCCCATCCTGCCCTTCAACGCCAAGCTCAACAGTGCACCTGTATGGCCCTTTATAGTCTCAAGAAATGAACCCGCACAGCAAAAATCGCAAGCAATCGAAACGCACCCTTTGTGAAGCCCTTTGCTCCAGTTACCTCATTACGTTGGAGCTCATCTTCTTCTGGTTGATGTCCTCCGCTTCTTTGCCTTACTCGCTCGGGTCTTACCGCCTATGGATTCTTCCTCTTCCTTCACCTCCGTTTCTGGGGCAGCAGATGCTACTGCCTGGTCAACATCCATGCCCAGGCCCTTCAACTCTTCATCGTCCAGATCTGTAAGATCCTCGCTGAGCATACGGACGGCATCCCTGCCAGCCCACCGTTCCTCGAGAACCGAGGTTCCCTTAGGCTCATGACCCTTGAGATACCAAAAGATCCCTCCATCTGTAAGAGGGTCTGCAGGCTCTAACCCGACGCTGCCGTTAGATTGAGGCGGTGTAGGAGGCCCTGATTGTGAAAGCCCTGATTGTGAAGGCTCGGGCTTTGACACATATCCGGCAGTGCCAGGAGGCGTGTCAGATGATTGGACAGTATTAGGTAGAGACTCCTGCTTCTCCCCGGCCTCTGCGAGATCCGAAGTGTCAACATCAATATTGGTGCTGACTTCTATGTTTCCACCATCCGACGTAGTATCCATTGCATCTCCTCCCTCGGCGGAACTGGCCTTGACCGTGATTTGAAGCTCAGCATCTACCATGATAGTATCGTTGGCCTCATCAGAAAGTTCGTTCGGCTGATCTTGACTCGTAGCAGTCGTGGGACGTCGAGCTTCCACGCTCCTGTCGATAAGAGTCTCCAACTCCTTCTGCAAGCCTTCAAACGGCTTCTGAGAGATCTCTGACTCGACTCGTAAAGCTGACTCGAGGAATGGCTGCACTGCTCTCAATATGCGCTTTCCTAGCTTGCGTCGTTCTCGGATATCAGAGAAAGTGGATTTACCAGGTGACCCATTCATGATCTCAGTCTGGCTCTGGTCCATAGACGGGTCAGGTCCAGGTGTCGTAGCAATGCCAACACTGATGATCTCACAAAGATCCACAGCAAAGGACATCACTGTCACGTAGAACCGGGTGTTGATACGACTTTGGAGTTTGCTCAAACCGTCCTTGAAGAGATCCTTGTCCAGTCTAGAACGGTTAGCTGTTGCAATGGCCTGGAAGGTGATGGGTTGCACTTACGATATCGCCCTATCGACAGCAGGACTGATGAGTTTTGCAACAGGGAAATAACACTCGTCGACGAATTCTTGTTCGAGCTCACCGGCATCAACTTTGATTTGCTCTCGTACCACCAAATCACCTGCAAGATCCTTCAGTTGTTCGAGTTCTTTGATCAAGCCCTCGGCGAATTCGATGCGTCTGACCAATCTGGTCTTTCCACTGGGTCCCATCGCTGCAAAATCTCGTCGAGTAAGCTCCATTGAGGAGAATGACTCCATCTGAAGCTGGAGACGCTTCAATAGTGCTGCTCCACGACGAGCCTCTCGTTTCAGGGTCCAATAACGACATGCCTCTCCGAGGTAATCCTTACGTTTTCGGAAAGGAAATCTTTGTATCGAAGCCTCAACAACTTCAAAGACTGCTTGTGGTATGATGGGCGCACCTGAAGGCAGCTTCCATTTAGGACTTTGACCTTTGTCACCAGGAGTAGAGTTCTTATTACCAGCCTGTGAGTCGTCCGAAGGCTGTCCATTAAGCGCGTTGCGCTGTTGCGCAGCTATGGCATTCGCAACAGCGGTGTTGTCAGCCCAGATACGACCTCTCATGGTTCTTTTGTAGAACTTCTTGGCTGCTTTTGTAGCCTGGTGGACGCTATGCTCCTGTGCATAGTCGGGTGGGCAATGCTTGTCACAGAAAGCCTTGAGAACCATACCGCCATCCAACACGGCGAGGGCGCCCTGGCTGGTCTTCATCTTAAGGAACAGTTGGGATCTCCGTGCACAAGTTACATGGAACGCCTGGTAGCAGTTCTTGTTCCCACATTGGATACAGGCACCCATTCGCTGTCGACATATGTAGCACGTCAGTTTCCATCGGTTTTTGGGTACCTTTTCTACGTCCATGATAGGTTCCATGAACGTATGGTTCCCCAAAGAAACCTCGGGAATCCACATCGCGCATAGGAGATGGGCCCATGTTTGGGAGCTCGTTTGCTTGAAAGCTCCGTCGCTGTTGGGACAGAAAATACAAGTCTGTTTTCTAGTCAGTACAGGAAGTTGGGGATATCTTGGAATGTACTTACGGGAACTCCACGGCCACAAAGCATGCATTTACGGCAAAGCCATTGGCCTTCTGGAATAAACGGCACACCATAGCATTCTTGGTGAACTGCAAGATTACAGCCATCGCAGAACACAATCGCGTTTGTATTTTCACAGTCACCATCATCACAGATGGCACACTTTGAATCGGGCTCTTCACCCCCTTGCGGTTCGCCATTAACGGCAGCAGCTGAACTTGATCGCGGACGGTGAGTTTGAGGTGGTTTCGGGTTCGGTTTTGGTATCCGCTTCTCCAACGCATGCCACTCCTTTTCGATCTTTGTCATGGTGATCTCAAATACTTCTCGCGTTATCTCTTCCAGTTCGTTCTGCTTACGGTGAGTGTTGTAGTGCTCAAGCCACATGTCGTCCTGCTCGTCCATATCATACTCCACACGACCGATACGCGTGTGATGAACCAGCTCTTCAGAGGCTGTACCATCGGTCAACTCTGCCTCATCTTCAGCATTGAGATCAGAAGATTTGATCAGAGTTTGATCAGGGCGGATGTAATGATCGCTTTCCTGGTAACCAACGTTGCTCATGGCCTTGTCGACATAGCGAGCCTGACCAAACGTTTTACTCTCGAATAATTCGATACGATTGGTTCTTCTGTAAGATGGAAGCTTGAGATCGAGTTTCTCTTTCGGTGTCTGGTTTTGGATGGGCAAAATCTTAGGTGTCTTTGGAGTCACAAGGAGGTCCATAGGCCGGCTGTTGTAAAAGCTGACAGCTTCCCGAGTCGGTCGACGAGGACGACGCAATGGAGTTTCAGAGGGCGCATCTGCAGCAGTCGGGTCTGAGCAAGCTTGTGGATTCGGGGTATTTCCTGTTGATGCGGGGTTTGGTTGTCTCGAAGGTGTTCTCGTGTCATCCAATGGTGCTCCAAGCATCTGGACAGCTGATGTATCAGGCTGGTCTTGAGGAATCCCATCGACTTGTTCTGACCGAAGGATCAAAAAGGTAGCTTCAATATCTAGGTTGGGGTGGAAATCCTCCCAGCTGCGTTCCTCGCGAGGTTTGTAATCTTCGGCCTGCTTGACAGCGGTGGCCATAGCCGCGGCAGATCCCCACTGCATTTCTTCCAAATCGTCGTTTCCAGTAGCTCTTGTGCGAGCCCCTCTTTCACGTCTGGGCATAACAGATGGTGAAGGGCCATTGATGGCCTCACGCGCAGCAGCTCGTGATCTCGAAGATGTTGAAGGCCTGACAGTACTTGGCGTAGCTATCGAGTCGGCATCATATCGGCTACCCTTTGGAACATATCGGCGTCGTTTGGGAGGTGGTTCGGTTGCAGAGGCTGCAGCGAGAGCTGCAGCCCTTGCGGCGGCGCGAGCTGCATTGGTTGATCCCGGTGGACGCCCCCGGCGCCTACCCGTGAGAGGTCTCCTGGGAGTCGGAGACGCCGGAGTCATCGCGGACGAGGCGAAGAGCGAGGAACTTGCAAAAGCCAAAGTCTCGCTGGCGCAAGATGAGAATGAATAACCGCGTCAGGGAGGAGGTGGCGCGCGGGCTCTGTCTGAGGCTTGGCGGGGTCACCGATCATCCGAAGGGCGCCATACACGCCGAAGATGGTCCTTTATCGAATATCGCAGGTTCAGGTATCGAAATAGAGATCTGTTGATGAGTAGTTGGATGGGATAAATCGCGGTTCAGGAGACTGACGTCGGGTTCGGCTGGCGGCTTTGGTTGATCCAGACGCGTGAAGTTGGCCTGCCCCACTCTAAGCGATCAGGGGGGCTTGGTAGGGTTAGTCAGCTCTCCAGAAAGTCAAATCTGACAAAAATAAGACAACAAGTTCAAGGCACGTAATCATATGAGGCTGTTCGGCTTATTTCTTTGCTAAACTCTTGGTGTGTAACTTTTGAGGCAGCTCATCTGCCGGTTCGTCTCTTTCAGGCTTAACCTCATCAGCTGCATGGCATCTGCAACGTGGGGAAATCGATCTAGTTTAGCAATTAAGAGCAATTGTTGGATCGGGTCTGACACGACTCATTGTCCCTGCCTTTATATCCATTAAAGTGACGTATTATCTTTCTTCTGGTACAGTCTGATTTGTTTTAGATCGTCGCCGATATCTATTTCGCCAGCTCATACATAGTAGATCTGTGCTATTAGAGAGTGGCACCTGGAAATGGCAAAGCACATGCATGACAATTGACAACTCCTTAGATCTTGGCTCCGCAAGTAATTATCGCTATTGGGGGCAAGGTCTGAAGATCTCTTCAGGGAGTTGATCACCAGATCTGGGGTTTGATTGGGGGACCCATTAGAGGTTTTGTTCATGCACACTTTGACACCCGTATAAGCGAACTGGGCCATAACCACAATATACATAATTTCTCTAAGTTTCCGTTGAAGTTATTGTCAAGCACACCACCTTTGATTCATTTGCGATAATATGTTGCATTATATTAGCTTTATGCTGGCTCATTTGCTCTATTATTGAAGCTGTGCCAATTGCCTACAAGCGCCAAGCTGGACTATACACCCACACAACTACCTCCCTACTCGTCAGTTTTAGGTGCATGAGAACTTGTCCATATTCACGATGGCCTCAGATCTAGCGACCCTAGTACCTGTCGGCACAGTCCACGACCACGGGACCGTCCGTCATGATCCACCCGGTGGCCCCAGAACGGGCACGAACTTCCGAGCGGATCCTGCTGGGGTTTCTTGCAGGCGGTCAGTGAGCATCAAGGCCTTTCCCAGAGTATGCGTTGTCAGTTTATGGAGGAACTAGCTATCGACTATGACGTTCGCTGCTTGGTTCGGAAATACGGATTCACGCCCAGCAAGGTTGACGATGCCTTCAAATACTATTGGTAAGAAATGGTATTATGGACTAGGGGAGACGGTGAGTTGCAGGTCAACAATGCATAGCAGTGATGTTGCTCTACATGGATGGACTGCGATACTATTAAATGCGATGTCTGAACCTAGTCTATTGGTGAAACTCATCTAATTGTTATCTACTGCCTTTTCCAGAAGTTAAGCTCTATGGCGAGGTCATTTACCTACCATTCTTATAAACAGCCCAATCATTGCTACATATTCTGGAGGGGTACAAATAATCATGGTCTTTTCTGTCATCTGGCAAACTGGCCTTTGACCATAGTGTCCATGACAACTATAATTCCGAATGACCTCAAATCTGGGGAACTGACTCAGCCATCCAACACAGGACTCACCCGCGCCTCGCTCAAAGCCCCAAACACTACCAATACACACGTCGTGGCTATCGCGGCCCTGGAATGCTGACGCCTCTCCAGCTCACACATTGGCCCAAGCCCTGAACTTACACCACCTCCCACCTCCTCGGTCTCTCATCAGCCCGCTCCTCCAAGGCTTCAACAACACCAAGTACCTTCTACCACCAGCCCACCATCTCAATCGCTTAGCAGTATCAAGCACAAAGTCTATCCAAAAACATCCTCTTGAGTCTCGCATTACACCCAATTTAGGCCTAAGCCTCCCCAGATTCGTTCTCCAATCCGGGGAGCCAGGCTCAACACGGGTCATGCGAGACTCGTGAAGGCTGACCTTCATGGTCACGTCAGCTAAACTAACTACTTCTCATCTTCTAGACTAATCCACGACGGCATCATCGGAACATGAAAAGGTCATTCCCTTTCAGGGGCTATGAAGCCACGAGGAGTGACCCATGAAAGGCGCGTTCATCTTGCACATTTTCTAACCTCTTGTTACTTAAGATAGTACTCATAAGATGACAATAGGAATTCAATACCATCACAATTTAGAGGCGAGATTGGCCGTGCAGTTGAACAGATCAATGATTTTCGTGTATTATAACAATCTCCAACACTTCACGATAGCAAATCGCACACCTTTAAAACCAAGGGTGAAGCCTTTTTTCTCTTCCAACCATGCCACGAAATCAAAAATGCAAATGGGAAGATGCCCTCATCTTGCTAGCGCCATATCCGGACTCCCCCTTGCAAGCAAAAGAGAGAGAGGGAGAAAAAAAGACAAAACAAACAAAGCCCTTCTTCCTTCCACGAAAGAAGAACAGGGATGCTTCAGATCGAAACCCTCACTTCTACCGAGGCTCTCGAAAAGTCTGAAATATCTAAAAAGAACATGCATACTCCCAAAACTAGAGAGACTACCATGGTATGATGATTCGGAACCTCAAACAAATGCAGATGTGCTTTCTGCCAAAAAACGCCGCCTCGCTATGCTCCATGATATCATTGCAAATGCCAGTAAAATGTAAAACACAAAGGTGGTCAAGCTTGAGTCTTCAGACCCAGCAAGACAGGGTGAATAGAATCATACCGAGGAGTCCAGCAAAACTCCTGCAGCAGAGAGGGTATATGGGTATCGTTTGGATGTCTCCTCCATCCAAGTGTAGCTTTTCTGGCGTCTCATCTTCAACTTAGCCCAAGGTTCGGCCACTGTGGATGGCTTGGGCCTGAGGGGCATGTATGGGGGAGTGTGATGTACGCATGACTGCACTTGGTGGGCCGTTAGGTGTGGAAAAGTCTGCCGGGCGGTTCGGGCCCCAACTCTCTTCACTTAGAACAGAGAGGTAGCTGTTGCCGACAGTATTTCGAAGTGCCTCAATCTTTTGTCGATATATCTCACCGCCAGCGTCCCAATCCTGAGGTTCCCTCCAGTTGGAAGCATCGTCGTCGGGAGAGTAAATGGAAGGGATGCTACCGAAGGCATTGGTGTCGATTCGTGGCACTTCAGGAGAACTGACCACTTGCGAGTTGGTGGAAAGAACAGATGGGGGTAAGAATTGGGCTTCCGGCTGTTGAGATATTCTGTAGTTGCCGTCGTTCATGATTGGGACATTGATCGGATTTCCAGCCGGTTTCGCTACATGGACCTCGACAGGAGTTGGAAAAGATGGGGCATCAGACGTGGCCAAATCGACGATTCGCCTCTTTGGTGTCTTTCGCCGTCGTGTCGAGCTGGTGTTGATTTCGCTCATGACAGCCTTGGGCGTGGGCCGCTCCTTTCGAAGAACAACTGGTTCCTTGGGAGCATTGAAGACGACGGTAGGCTTGCTCACGTCAACAGTAGGCACCTCGGGAGCCTGTGGCTTTACAACAGGGATGGTCTCAGGCATAGGAGGGCGATCGACAAGCGAACGTCTTTCGACGTAACTTGGGCCACTACCATCAATGACCACATCCTCTGTATAACCAGGGGCTTTCCGGAAAAGGTTGAAGATGGTGATTCGGTAATCCTTGTGAGTACGGGTGAAAGGATTGCCTTCGACCCAAATTTCATGAATGTCAGGGATGCCTGTCAATCTTGCAAGTTCCATCGGATCAACCAGGCGGTTATCTCTCAAGTCGAGTCGCTCAAGAGGGACCAGCTTCTCAACACCAGCAAGGCCTTGTAGCCTGTTTGCCCGAAGGTTAAGGGCTGTGATAGCAGGAAGAGGATTACGAGTCAAAGACTGGAGTGAATCGATCATGCAGTGAGACAAGTTCAAGGCGCGGAGGGCAGTCAAAGTAGCAAGGCTGTCTGGGACCTGGCTAAAAAGGTTCGACGAAATATCGAGCGAGTAAAGCGTGTTGGAGAGTGGCGCGAGACTGTTTTGCGGAATGGAGGTCATCGAGTTATCAGCCAAGCTCAAATGTCTCAGGAAGCGCCACTTGGAGGCGGGGAGGACGCCCATGGAGAGCAAATTGCCAGAGCTACCACGGGTGTGATGATGACCAGTCCAGGAATCAGAAAGGCTGGAGTGGGAGCTGCCAGATCCAGATCGCCTCATACGGTGATGGTTCCCTCGAACGGGATGAGACTGTGTTCGAGAGCTAGTAGGTCGTGGTGGAGAGTTGCTCCTAGGACGAGCAGACTTGTGCGAACCATGTGACATATCATCCTGCTCATCGTCTTTACTCAAAGACTGCCTCCGGCTGCTCTCCTCAACAGCATGTTCACTGGGAGTCAATGAACCAACTCGCATGTCAACATGAGGACCAGGAGAGCTAGGTGCAGATAGAGCACGGTGGAAGTCGGGGTGAGCAACGTTGCGACGTGGGCTGCCACTACCTGTCCAGGCAGACGTGGGAGAAGACTGGGATTTGGAAACGCGTCGACGACGCTTGTCCATATCATCCAGTACAATGTCGATCAGGATATCTGCAGGATCTTCGATACCGGCCCGTTTGAGGGTGAGTGAGCGCAACTGATCGGCCAGACGATCCCAACCAAAGAACTGTCGAAAGTCGATGCTGCTAACCTCGAGAGCCTGCAAATTCTTGAAAACATAGAGGGGAACAGCCGAGTCAAAAGGGAACTCCTCATAACCGCGGATAAGGCGAGCGCGCCAGTCAGGAGCCAGTTTCAAGCAAGGGATTTTGGTGAAGGCAGAATAGAGGTATTTCATGTCCAATTCCAAAGCAGCCTTTTGACGCTCGGTTCTGGCAGCAGAAATACTGGCACCAATACCGAAACTCGACCACAGTGCAGACATGCCTGACATCACACTTCGCATACTTGAGACAGAATGTATCGAATCGATGTCGGAACCCTTACTCCTTGATCGCTGAGTGTTACTAAGGAACGAGACATAGTTGGCGGAGGATGAGCTGTCATGGAGATTCTCGAGGCGAACCTTCATAGGACCGACATTGATGCTGAGCTCTTCGAAGCGGGAAAGGAGGTAAAATAGGTGGTGCGGTGTAAGTGCCAACTTCGTAGATTTGACATTATGAGATGTAAAGCTGAGCGCACCGAGCGACAAGGCGGCTGCAAGCGAACTTGATGTAGAAGCGGATGTCGAAGGTCTTTCGGGAAGCGATGTCGATGTTTGAGATAGAAGAGCCGCGGAGCCGGTGCTCTGGGATGGTTTATGGCGGACCTGGCGTCGCAATTGGAGAGCGTTGGCCAAGGCCTTTTCGTGTGTCCGTACAAAGCCAGCAAGTTGCTACAGGAGTTAGCAAAAATGATCGGCAAGAATACTGAGCAAATCAGATCCATACCTTTATGAACAGTTCTCCGTCTTCTGAATCCATGATTATTGCTCACTGAACATAGAGTAAAATATAGCGTTCGTGGTTCGAAGGAGTGGAAGCAGCGATGCGGGGGGGAGGTATCGCTGATGAATTAAAGATCGAGGGACTGGAGTGTCAACCTATTTCACAGTTGAGTTAGTAACATGATACGCCAGGCTTGAAAAAAAATGCTGATCGAGTACAAAGTGCAAAGCAAATGCATTAGTAACACAATATCCCTTGGTTCCAACCCCTCTCGGCATCAAAGTGAACTGCAAGCGGGGGAGGAGCAAAAGATACGGGTATACAGAGCGGAACTGGAGTTGGTATAAATGTAATCAATTTTTCGATTATCGCGACATAGCCTCGCTGTTCACTCGCCATTGGGGTAATGTCAGGTTTGGTCGCAATCGTGTTCCTGGGTAGTCACACGCATGTGGGAGATCGATAATGGCAGCAGTCACGCAATAAAGGCGGGAGGCAGCCAAAAGAGCCATCACAAACGATTTGGCTGGAGGCACGGAATTTCTGTCGCTAATTTTGCAGCGAGGCACCGAAAGGAGCGCGAATCGATGCGGATGCAATCGAGCAGACGGGAATAGACAGGTGGAAACGGTGCAATGGCAGGTACCCTAAATTCTCAGGCAGCCACAAGTTGGATGAACGTGAAGCAGGCAGGCGCCATAGACAAGACGAGAAGCCCGTCATTTCCATCACGGCTGGCCTCTTTCTTTTCACCATCGCAGAACAACAGACATAATGGGTAAACATGAAGCAGCATAGGCGATTTCAAGAGGCGATGTTGGACACAAAAAGCATGCGATAAGATAAAGAAGAAGAAGAGAAAAAACGGCACAGATGCATCACTAACTCACCTCGAATGGTGTAAATGGGAAACTAGCTGCAAGCACAGCAGCAGCAGCAGTTGCTTTCAAATCTGTCCGCCCAGAGCCAGAAGATGACTATCTCAGCTCGCGAAATCGAATGAAAACACAATATCCTCGCAGCTTCAAAGGACTGACGAAATGGTCGAGGTCGAGGTCGAGGTCGAGGGAGAGGAGGAGGAGGAGGATGTCGAGCCCGAGGAGTATGATGAGGAAGCAAAAGGGTCCCAGGTAGAGGGGACTAGGGAGTTCCTATACTAAGTACCAACCATGAAGTGGGCGCCAGAGACCCATTTCAGATGGACGATAACTGAGCTAACAACTGGGGGGTGTAGTTTAACCACTGGGATCCAGATGGGAATCCTTTCCTCACCCAACGGGGGTCGGGTTTCTTGAATTTCCATCCCAGTGGGATACTCAGCTCACTGCCTACGCTCTGAGCAGTAGCGGAGCGGACAGCCAGCGGGCGGCGGACAGGCAGGCAGCGCATCTTGGACTCATGCAGCCACTCGGCACACCACACCCTCTTCTCACAGCACTGAACCACCACCCACACCCCGGCACACTGGCTGGTTCATCAGCGGTCGCACGGGCGGCTGATTGGGGCACGCATCCATTTCTCAACACAAGTCACTGATACCTGTGACCCGCGTGCCCACTCACGAGCGGAGCCTCTCTGGGTTGGTGTGGTCTGCCGCACCCCAGCAAGTTAGCGAGGGGTCCTCCAAATCCCAGTAGAGGACGAGGGTATTCCTACTCAGAAAAAGAACCACCCAGTAATGGCTTCTGAACTGTTTCTACACTGCAGCTCTTGGCACCTCACTCTCTTGCAGGTTTGCGGCAGAGATGAATTCTTCGCAGTTGAGGTTGCAGCAAGCGCTCGTTGTGAGATCACTGTTTCGATAATCGTCTACGAGTTTGCGCTTCAACAATTGCAATTTACTGCACTGGCTCAACTGCTGCTAATAACACCGGTTTCCAACGACAACGACATCGGTCGCCAAACGGTCCTGGCTTTTTACCCTGCTTAGCTTTGCTCGCATCAACCCTCATCAACGGAGTATCTAGCCTGTCGTCTATCAATGCTTCCCCTTCACTAATCCATCCCTGTACCACCACATCTTGTGTCTGTCATTTATCTTAGGGACTTTCTTGCCCTAATCACTTCAACTCCTACGTTTTCCCATTTCCCCAAGTTGACTGTTTTCATTGCTTGAATCTGCCAGGGTTTAGGGACCACATGTACCAAGACGGTCAGCTTCGAGAGCAACACTGGAATATATGACTTGGTTATCCAAATGTGACTGTCTTTAACCCAGGCGGGCTCTGCTGAGTGAGCTCCCTGCCGCTTTCGTGCCAAGGCCTCCTCTACGTTTACAGTCGTCAATCACTTTCCCTGTCCTCATAGAGTCCGGATAATGGCTGGAGAACATTCTTGAAGTGTTCCCGGTTGATTACCTCGATCAGACTCACCAGCCATGATAACTGCTATGAATGACAGAAAAGAGCACGCACCACCAGCCGCCGTGTCTTCAGAGGTCTCGAGTGGGGTCTTGGAATGAGACCATGCTCGACTCGCTCGCTTGGTGGGGGTATGCTTGGTGTTGAACCAGGGTAGCGAAGGACGACATGGGCCAGAGAGGACTAGAGGCACAGAGTCTCGGACGAGTCACAAGCGAGAATTCGAGTGCTGGGCACGAGATTGGTGATAACGTTCCGCTCAAATCGCCATTTTAGCAATGGGCGCAAGCCGCTTATTTCTCTAGGGGGGTTTAGACGTTACACTGTCGGGAATCCAGTCCCTGATGGGTTCGTAGTGATGGACCTTCATTTCCAGCTTCCCGCCAGGACCAGTCCAGGCTTGACTATTGTTCACAGTAAACAAACAACGACAGTGATTATTTCCACGATAAAAAGAAAGATGTTGACTGAGAAGTTCAGAGCGAAGATCCAGGGTGCTTGTGCGCGCGCCTCAGCCAGTGTCTGTGCTCAGTGTTCCAGGTCGATGAGGAATGTCTCACGGACCAAGGTCATGACCATTGGTAACAAAAGGCCATCAACACCAAATATTTGTGTGGTGTTGTTCATGTTTGTTTACTTACCGGAGCTGCCGTTCTTTAGCACCGGGATGACATTTTGCCCAAGGGGAAAAACCCGAATGCTTAACACAACGAATATAGGGAGCAAATAATGCACAAAGAGGTCATTGTGCACAACAGACGAATGCTCGGTTTCGTGTCCTTCGCGATGTGGTTTCTCAATAACCGAAGGCTGCAAATCCCCTGCTGGTGGAGTGCCGGTATTTAAAGGCGATGCATCGAGCAGCGGGAAAACAATGTCTTGCAGTTGTTAATCCCATTGATTGACTTTTATGTTTCTCTGTTCAGATCAATGACGATGTCGAAGCGATACAAGACATCACACATTATATTAAATCTCCATGTCGACCACTGAGTCGCGCAACCCTCCTTATCAACGAAGACAGTCCTCAAGCAGAAAACCGCTGCAATTGTTTTCACAGAAGATTTTGTCACTGGTGATGGCTCATATTAAACGATACTGCCTATGCAAACGCATACAGCATACCACTCATAAATAATAACTAGCCAACCGGTACATGTTGACAACTTCAAACACGGGAATAGCACCATGATCAATGTTAACCACCCACACCAACTATCACACTCTGGGTCAACGATCCGTCTGCTACACCATTTCTTGATTCAAAAGCAATCAGCAGCTCCATCACACGCGAATTCGCAATACCGAACTCACCTGTAACCCAACGCGTCACGGTTCAGATGGCTGTCACGACTATCTATTGCAAATCTAAGACATTCCTGTCACGCAGCACAGCTAAGTACTCGCTACCACGAGACCTACCACTACGTTCCGTGCGCTTCGACTATCTTATGCTTACACCACGCGGATTCCCGTCATGAGGGTAGAGCATGTGGAAAGGACCCCTTCTCTGCCAATACCCCTTGCTCTTCTTATGTTTACTTAGGTTCGATCTGTCACGGCCATGTTCATCTTTCATCCTCACGTCTGCATCTCTGCTGCGCCTTTGACCTTTGTCGTGCGCCGCTCCAAGCGGAGCCTCTGAGTCCTGTCTCTTGGCGTTTTCAGAGCACTTATGTCATACCTCCACTAAAATCGAAGAGTTTCATACATGATTGGGAGATTCGAATGTCATCTTGCTTCAAGGGCTTCAATGGTCCCTGGTCGTTGCTCCACTCCTAATGCTAGGTAGCAGATACTTCCAACTTGTACTATCTTGCTATCCTTGCTCCTTAGTGGATGCTCATCCCGCTGAATGATTTTGAAATGCTCAGACTCACGATGATCTTCAAACAATCTCAGCACCTGCCAAGACGAATCTAATAAATCTACTGCACTACCGTCCATCACCCTACGATAACAGATGATCGATATTGGGCTATCGCTATGTCGGTTTTCTTCTTATCGTATCGGATTGGCAGAGTCCCATACACTGACTCGACCCTACCAGCCGATCGTGTTCATCTTCACCAACGTATGTTCTTTCGGCATACCTAATCTGGCCGTTGATGGTCGATAGGAGCGGCACCCTACGATGCCAGAAAGTGGTAAAACTTCCATCGGTGCATGGTGTTGCTACGCGAAGAGCGCAAGCCAAGACGTTGTGGGACATGGAGGTCGCACGACTGAACCACGAAAAACGCTGCGCCGCTTACAACACTTACAACGTCTTTTTTTTTTTTGTTCAGAGCCAGGTAATTATTCAAGCGCGACCTTCTAAACACGGAGGAGGAGTCGAGATGACGTTATTCACAATGTGAATTATAAAAACAGACAATTCCGGGATCGTGTTTTATTACGGTGCTTCATTCTGATGATGTGTTTGCACTCATCACAGATTCCGTGAGACAAGGTCTAGACCATTGAACCCGGCGCCGACATCAGCCTTCATGCCAAATCTGGCAATATGCCTGGGACATAAGACGTTCGACTTATAACAACTGCAGTCATGGTCATAGACGCGGCTCGAGAAATATACAGCCGTCAAATGCAGCCCCCGCAACCATACTCAATCATATTTTTGACAGACTTGCGACTGATCAAAGCCCCAAACTGCATCTGTGACTCTGTCTCGTCTTTTTTTTCTCTCATCTTGGACAAAATTGCACGCCAAAGGTGGCACAGTAACTTCGGTCAGGGTCCAACGTTCAAAGTGCAGGGGATGTGTTATCGTGTACTGCCCTTCGTATGGCGATGCGCGTCTTCTATTGGTTCGAGTCATGCTGTCTCGAGAGTTCTTTTCCCCGATGATAGACATTCTTGAACAACCATGTTCCAGCCTCAGTCTGGGGAAACAGTTGAACCCGTGAGTTGAATATAGATTCCTTGGATCACCCATCGTACAATGTCCTGCGTCAATTATTACGGTCTAGTGGAGCTAGTGCGTCCTTCCAACAGACAAAAAGAAGTAATTGTTTTAAACTTACTGGCGCCTTGTGTTGTTTCACGCGCGCCTGGAATTCAGCAGACCACCAGTGGTTTCACATCGTTGGATCTTTTTGTCACGACTCGTTTGTCAGAAGGGATCAACAGGTGAAACAAAGCCGCCATTAGAGCATGTTTATCACCTGCCTCGCATGTCGTGATATGGACATATGCGCTATACTCGCTCGGGGGCGATCTAGATGTGAGGATCTAGGGTGTGTGGTAGTCTGGAAGAATCCTCTAAGCTACCTAGCGAATCGCAATCACATCTGTCCCTCCAACGTGCCTCATCAATTAGATGGCGCTCTTTGCTGTGTAATTGGATCAGCGACTTTGCACCCTCAAACCTCGTTCGACTCTGCGCTACCGGCGGATATTCTAGAAATCGAGACACAGAAGCCAGCCAATGATAAAGACGATAGCACCTTGCCCAGATTGAAACATTGAGCACATGACGCACGAACTCGCATTCCTCCCTCTTGATTTGAGGCTGGGCGAGTAGCAGCTCGGTCGACGACCGTGCTAGAACGATGGATATCTCTGTTCAACCCATCACATCCTCTCACCGCTGCTTATCACCCCCACGATGTTAAGATGCGTAGGGTCAACGTCCAAACCCCCAGAACCCGAGAATGACATACATGATGCTTCAGAACAATGACTTTTACCTTTCGCTACCATATTGAGTTGTTCCTTCATCGATTTCTTGCGTCCAACTCTAGGTTACATCGAGGAAACTGTACGGAGGATGTGTCAGTAACATGCCTTCTACTGTCTCTCATTTGTTTGAACGTCTGCACCATTGTCAGTGATCAACCGACGATGCCGCTTGAAAGCGGACAAAGCCTTGGCCCCTCCATGAGAACATCTGCAGAATACCCCTCGATCTGGTGGGGAATTGCCCAATCTCCTTTGGTAACATGCCACCTTTGCATCTCAATGGAAGGGTTGCGGCGTCAATGACGAAAGAGTTGCCAGCCAAATGATGGGGAATAATCCATTGAGGAGATCTGGCATTAAGGGTTGCAGGGCAGTGGATAGTTGGTTGTCTGCATATCACGAGTTCGACTCGCAATATCTTTTGCTACCGAGCCACCCCGCTGGCGCGGCTGCTTGCGCACATAATGTATCATGACTTTGATTCTTAGTTAACGGATCCTCCGTGAATGTTTCGATGGAAGGAGGTGATTGCGTGTGACCGCGTTTCACCAGCTCCTGCAACAATCATCTAAATGGGAATCTTCCCGAGAAGACGAAGAAGATGGGCGAGCATGCTACATTGCTCATGCTTAATACGGGGTCATTTCTATTGAAGATGACGCCGGCAGTCTTGGAAGGAAGCAGGGCATGTTCAAAACGTGATCCATTGATCTTCATCACAGGGTTGTGTCGGGTTAGGTTGAGATGGTTTGATAAGGATCCTGACGGTACTCCGTACATGCGCGAATTCTCCCGGCTTTTACATATTGAACCTCGACACAAGGTATTGTGAACTAGAAACCGCTTACACCGAGCTTTCATATTGACGAGATGGCTGGCTGTCATGGCACGGCCCTTATGTGGTTCCTCTTAGTCCGTGGAATCCCATGTTAGTCAGATCTGTCAGATGTTTGGTGGCGGGCGCCAAATGGACCCTTCATGAGGAGAACAAAGCCTCCAGCTTGGAGTCCAGGTTTGGGGTTGATCTTCATCTTGGCCCAAAAAGTTCCAAGGTTATTATTGCCCGCATTGTTTCTTCGCGCTAACTCCATCACAAAGCCAAGGGTCCCTCGTCTCACGTCTGGTGGGACGTCAAGGACGTCAAGGACGCTTCAAGCTCACCGCAAGCTGAACCAACCAGAGGGTTCTGGGCGTTATGACGTCTGTGGACAGGCATGATGATACTGGACTGCTGCATCGGCAGTTAGACGACGGCTCTATTCTTCAGGGTCCAAGCCGAGGATTAGGAGCCCGAGTGCAACTCCAATTTTGACTCCAACTATTCGACGGGTTGGACCCTGATGTGCAAGGGGCCTTTTTGCTGATCTCATAATGCGTTGGATCAACATTAAATCCCAAGTGCGGGCAGGCAAAGAGTCGTTATGGTTTCATGGCATGATTTCGGGACGTTGAGATTGAGCGATATCTATCGTCTGTTCGTTCGACTTAGAAGTGCTTGAGGTAAGGTAAAAAAAGAAACCTGACTACGCTAAAGAAACCTACCGGCGCACGTCGGTGGATCACGATTTTGGCACATCTGGCGCTTATGGTTCAGCCAGTCTTTGTCAAGGATAGCCTCGTTTCTTTAAAGCTGAGGCTGGCTGACCGCCTACCATGACACTGGACGACATTGGTTTGGAGGGGTAGTTTCTTGTCTTGTTCCAAGTTTTGCAGACTCATGGGGCATCTCTCAACTCCACGGCTTTCTCTTGAACTGGCTTGTATTTGCTCGGCTTGGGCCCTGAGACCCTCTTTCAACTCACTTGGTTATGTGGCGCTGTGCTGTGCTGTGCTGTGCATACGCCTAACTTACATACATGTTCCCGGCAGGCGACTCTTTAGTCTACACGGAATATTCGATCCGAGGGTATTCCCATCTACGATCCAACGCCCCGACGATCGTGCATGGTCCGTCAAGCTTCTACGCCGACGCTAAGTTTGACATGTCTCCTCGACATTTCCGGGTTTCCTTGACATAGCAATTCCAACCAACATGCGCATTTTAGCGGTGTCTGGCCAAGACTCATGTAAATCAAGATCTGCGACTCCCGGAGATCACGAGGGATAAGTCGTGGGAACATCAGTGTCACACATTTCTATTTACATGGGCCCTTCCATGGACCTTCTAAGTTGATATATGTGGAGATCCCTAACTACCTATTCACTGCAATAGAACAAGTCTGGCATCGGGTACTTTCTTACCCGTCTTTAGGGAGCCGCTTGAACCTGTGGAGATGGGAAACAGTAACTAAACTTGATTATTCGTGGTGCAGTGCTTGTCCGCCTCGGTCTCAGCCGAGTAGTGTCGAGTTGAGCGATTTGTATAAGGCAACACCTTAAGGTGTTTGGGTATTAATGCTCGTCCACAGCAGCCCCATTTGAATGTGATAACATGGTAATTTACTCGTGTGCCTGATAGATCGATCGATTCAATCACGCGGTGGGAGACTTTCTCTTACATAGGTGCTTTGAGTTTGTGAGTCTTTCGCTTACATCGTGATGTGTGACTCGACCCAGTTCCACTCAATATAAGATAATGTGCCATTTATCATACGTAGTGTTACTACACACCCTGGTCCGGACGTTAAAGTTCTTGGTACACGTTGTATACAGTAAAATTACAGGCCGATAGGGCTCTCGAGCTCTCGAACGGTACTCATGGTCCTATCGTCTTGGTGTCGTACATATCCCTCGTTACTCTAGGGTAGGTAACTTAAGGCTTGATTTCCACAAGCTTTTCCAACGTCCTGAATCCATCGTGAGCAAAGCCCTTTGTTACGTCCACCTTATAACTCTTTCCGTCAACTGTGATGATACCGAAGCCCATATCTGTCCAGGCAGACTTCACGCCGTTGAACATGGCAGCCAGAACTCGACCCATCCTTCGGAACGGCATTGTGAAGAGGTGTTGCATATCGTACTTGTGCAGTTCTTTGCGCTTCTCTTGAGCCTTTTGCTCCAGCTCTATACGCCTCAGCTGAGGCACATACTCGTCCGGTAGTGAGAAGCGTGACTTGAGAGTGACGTCGTTCAAGGGAGCAACAACGACCTTGGGCTTGAGCATGGGAACCATTCTGTTGACAGTGACCTCCATCTGTACGGGTGTAGCTGCAGCGGCTTTTGCTGCCTGTTGAGGAAGAATGCGGATTTTGCTAACGATGTTGGGAGTTTTCGTGATCATGAATGTTCCCATGGAGGCGAGAAGGAGATAAGCTACACCAAACACCACACCAATCCATTTCGGAACGCCCTCGGGTTGCTCTACAGTATACTGTGCAGTGAGACCTGTCCAAGCGAGTAGCGAGATTCCGCTAGTCCAGCAACCAAAGTAAAACCAGAAGTGTGAGGGGCCTTCGTAAAGGACTGTTGGGGTAGTCTTTGAAGTAAGACCTTTGATGAAGGCATATCGACTAGGGGCCATTTGCGACGCAGCAGCAGCTGCTGCAGCCCTTGAGGTTGTGGGAGATCGCTTGGTTTTCATGGCAGGTTCGGCAGCTCGGCGGAGGGATGTGGTGAAGAAGCGGGATCGAAGGAGGACGGACTCGGCGCGTGGTACGAGGAGGGGTCTTAACCCGGGGAGGCAGAAGCCCCTCGAGAGGCTCGCCATTGTGTGATTGATGCTGTTCGAAGGTGGACGAAAGAAGGAGATTTACTATAGCTTAAGCTGGCAGACGGTTGGAATACTATAGTCTGTGGAGGGTTGCCATCCAATCGCTGCCGTTCAATGTTAGTGGGTTGAACTTTTAATAGAAATTGAAGCTATTTAGAAAGTTAATGCGGCAATAAGCCGGCGATAAATCTACCTGATCGGACAACTTTTAGCCGCGACCCGAGAAGAAGCCCAGTCCAACCAACAGTTGAGATATTGTCTAATTAGCGTCGATTAAAATATGAGCATTTTAAGAAGATCAGCTTTTCTATAGGAGGGGCTACTAGAGAATAAGCCGAGTGTTTTTATTTAAAATAATAATAATAACAAACAAAGAATTTCTGTTTCATTGAACAACCGTAGCAAACCTAAAGTACAGGGACCTTGAGCGTTTTTGTCCCGTAAAGTTCACGTCTTATCGCGCCAAAAATTTACCGTCCGACCCACCATCCCAACAGCTTAGGTCAAGAAATCTACCTCTCAACACCCCGAGGTCGCTCTTACGTGCACCGAAAATCCTCCCTCAACCGCCTCATCTCGCCATCTTCGCCCTCAATCGAGCAGTGCAATGGCGTCTCTTTCAACAGCATGCAGGGCAACTGCCCGAGCTGTCGCTTCTCGGTCCGCTATCGCTCGTGGTAAGTCTATTCTGCTGATACACCCCCCCTCGGACCCTTTTGTCGCGCACCGACTAACACTCTCTGTCTGATGCAGGCTTTACCACCTCGACGCGATGCCTCGCCGCCCAGAACTTCACCATGCCGGCTCTCTCGCCTACTATGACCGAGGGCAACATTGCTACGTGGAAGGTCAAGGAGGGGGAGTCTTTCAGCGCTGGTGATGTGCTGCTCGAGATCGAGACCGACAAGGCTAGCATGGACGTTGAGGCTCAGGACGACGGAATCATGTTTAAGATCATGGTTGCGGATGGCAGCAAGGCTGTGCAGGTTGGATCGCGCATTGGTGTTATTGCTGAGGCTGGCGACGATATCAACTCTCTCGAGGTCCCCGCCGATGAGCAGGCCAAGGAGCAACCCAAGGAACAGTCCAGCGCCCAGGCTCCTAGAGAGAGCACCGCACCCTCCCAGTCGAAGCCTGCCGAGAAGACCGCAAAGCCCGCTGGTAACGAGACCTACGAGCACAAGTACCCTCTGCTGCCATCAGTTGGTCACCTCATCAAGGAGAAGGGCCTTAGTGAGGCTGATGTTGCCAAGATCAAGGGCACCGGTCCCCACGGTCGATTGGTCAAGGGTGATATCCTCGCTCATATTGGAAGCATCAACCCCGAGACCCCCGTCGCCAACGAGGTCAACTTCAACAACCTGTTCCGCCTGGACCTCAGCAACATTAAGGTTGCTACCAAGCCCGCTCCTCCTTCCAAGCCTGTCGAGGACGTCAAGGCGGAAGCTCCCAAGGCCCCCGTGGTTGAGGACCTTGAGGTTTCTATCCCCATCACCCTGACCAAGGTCATTGAGGTCCAGAACCGAATTCACGAGACCCTTGGGGTCTTCCTGCCACTCTCTACCTTTGTTGGCCGCGCCGCTGAGGTTGCCAACGATGACCTCCCTCCTACCAAGCGCGCCCCTACCGCCGACGAGCTCTTCGATCAGGTCCTCGGCCTCGACAAGGTCAAGGCCGTTAAGGGATCCCGCGGTGTCTACCTGCCTCAAATCTCTGCTATCTCTCCTACGTCCCTCCTTTCTCCCCGAACCTCCGCCCGCAAGCAGACCGACATCATCGACATCCTCGCCGCCCCCAGCAAGAAGTCTGCTTCTAAGCCCGCCACCGTTCGCGCCGTCCCCGGCCTGTCCAGCGGTGCCAACGTATTCAGCCTGGTGGTCCCCAAGGCCGAGGAGGAGAGGGCACAGCTTTTCCTCGAACGCTGCAAGGTGATTCTCGAGGAGGAGCCAGGACGCCTGGTGTTGTGAGCTTATGAAGATTCCCTGTAATATATCGATGTTCTTTTTTTTGCTATAGACAATGGCTAGTAATTGCGCCTGGACGCACACCTTGGTATGATATGTCTACGCCTCTTCAGTGGTGGTTTTGCCAGATAGCTAGAACGACAAACCCAATGATGAATTAAGTTTGATGTTGAGAAGACGTTGTGATTTTGAAAAGTTCTGATTATATAAGTCTTGCCTATTTTCTCCATGTCCAGTCGAGGAGTTTATGTTCTGCCGAGACGGCCCATATGATAGCGATCATGTAGCTAACTCAGCACTCACGCACATATTAACTATAATAGGACAGCCACACAGGACCCCAGGAGTCCGTATCAACAAGTCAGACAGAGCCAAGACCTCATTCTATCCCATTGAAAACCTTCAAGGCTGTACACTGGAGCTGGTAGGGAGTCTCCATCTGCAAGACCAAGTATACTAAGCTAGCAAACTAGATTCCCAAGCACCCACAACTCGGCACAAATAATAGAATTGCGCGAGAAGCGAACCCAGCATGATGGGACTTTATTGCGGACTTAAACGGGCAATGCCTAAATGCCAAGTGCCGAGCTAAAGTATGAATACGATACCATGAATGTAGGTATCAGTTGGCAACTGCGTACTAAGTTATTAGCCACAGATGCAGGTGTGCGTGAATGTTTCTCATGCCAGAGATCGGAATTAATCGAGATCATTCTTTCATGCAGGAGAATAAAACAACAACCATCCCTTTCTTAGAAGGCTGACCCCGCGTCTTACCTTGTATTAGAGAGACAGGGTGAGAGGGTATGACGATTGGGTGTGGTGCGTTTGATTGCATTGCGCGGACAAGAAGACAAGACCAGTATTAGGAAGATTGAATTGGTCGACAAGAAGGTGGCTTGAGAATGTCTCGGGGCATAGGGACGAATCCAAGAACCCGGTCGATGGACAATAGCAATAATACGTCGTTAGGTAGTTCGTTCCAAGGGCGACGTGGAATGCCATGCATCTCCAATGATTACCGGTGAAGGCTAGGGAGTTAAGAAAAAGAAAGAATTCCGAGGTGAAATCTGCATAGTCGTTAGCAGAGCTATTCATGTGGTTAATGATACCATCCCTGCAATTTCAGAAACCTGGACTAAGACATGTGGTGGTAAGAGACAAGAGAAGAAGATCAAACGCTGGGCGCCGTTGTATGGAATGTTCGTAGTCGTAGATGAGGCTGTGGTGATGAGATGGGCAGTTTACAGATGACTAATGGTAGATGAGATGTAAGTTGAGAAGGAGGTTACACAACCTAATATTGTTCGCAGTTGCAGGGTCACGTGTGCCAGGAGACTTCACTCTTTCCTCCATCACGACCAAGAGCTTACTTCTCTCTCATCACACCATAAACTCTACCTAGAGAGGCCACCGCAAAAGCTGTACAAGTCACAGGTCAAAGCTGGCACTTGATATGAGAGCAATCATGAACCAACAAACAGAAACCCTTTTCTTTCTGAGATCTGATCGACCAACTTGCACGCCCAACACTTGCCTATTATCCAGTCTACGGCGATTGGACCCCCCAACTATGACCAAAAGTGCTTCACGAAAGAGTCTAGAAGAGTGAACATGTTGGATACTGGGATTAAACTCACACAGAAAGACCCACATCATTCCAAGAAGCACTCGCAACGGCATATGTTTGCTTCTTCAGGTCTCAGATCTGCCCCTGCATTAGAAACCGAACAATTGCAAGACCCCCTTCTGAGGCCAAGCGGGATCTCATATTCAAGGATTGTGCGATGATTGCTAAGACAAGGAGAGCCTCCCAAGAGCTCCGTTTCTCCGCCTTCCCATCCTGCGACCCTCTCAGCTACTGTAACCAATGCGCGATGGTGCGCCTTCTGGACGCCACAGATGTTCTCTTAACCTCTGCAAGCAAGTTTGCTCTCATCTGGCTACATAGCATCACAAAGCCCGTTCCGTAGTGTCGGTACGGCTTCTAGTTGGACACTCTGAGTCGCCATGGTTAGCAAGATGGATAGAAAGAGCCCGAGCTCCCGCTGTGTAGTCCCTTGGACGCTCAGCAGCATCACTCCGCTTTGTTACACACGCTTCTTATTCATATGATTCAAGCATATTACTCGGATGACCTCTCGTGATAAGAGACTACATTTGGAATCCTCCTCTGTCGAAATAAGGATTTCTCAATACCACTAAGAGCTGGCCTTGCTAGTATCATTCACGGAAAACGCTGCACTGGGCCATTTGGAGGTCAAACTTTGAACGGTCCTGTTAACAGCACCTGGACGTTGCCTACCTGATATTACATGACATAGCTGCAGGATACAGGTGATATCTCTTGCTTTTCTACAAAACTATGACACTCATAAGTATAGGGTCGCTAGTCTTTAGTTGACGTTATCGAAATTTACCAGCTTACTTCGAAACTAAAGAATCACCCAGATCGAGGATATTCTTCCCTTTATCCGTAGTCGAGGTTACTAGGGGAAAAGCAGACACTATACAGATTGTATTCATCATGCCACGATCCAAGGTCATGATGGAGAATCGCAAAAGAGTCCCACAGGCCTGCAACACCTGTAGGAAACGCAAACAAAAGGTGAAATAAGGCTAGGCTCATATTTATCAACCGTTACCCGTTTTCTTCTGCAGGTGTTTCCTGATGCATCTTCACTCTACCACTTGTCCTTTCTCAATAAGCCTTTAGCACTCTGTTACCACACTTTTCAAAATTCACAATTCCGTACGTTGTTGATTGCTGTATCTTATTGCATAGAACTCATCCAACCCTTGCTCTCCTGGAATACCAGAATACCAACTCGCATCTTCAAAAAAGATATGTGAGCGCGACTTTCGGAATGATAGGACCCTGCACCATACATTACTAACATAACATCCTTACAGTGTGATGGTCTTCAACCTTGCAAAGTCTGTCGAAAAAGAAACGTGGACTGCCAGTATAGGCGTCGGAAAGCCTCAAAATCGCCATTCTACTCAACCACGCCTGGTTCGCCTTCGGCAGAGAGCCTGAGCACGAAATCACCAGAAACCGCTGAAGATTCAGATTCAATGGACACAATCGAAAATACAGTTCACCCGAATCAGGACAAAATGAAAAGATCGACTACGCTTGACTTCGACTATAAGTTCTCCCTTACACCAGTATCAGACGCCGAAAAGTTGAAGATACATGGGTATTCCTGCATGTTGCTGGATTATCAGATGCGATTCGGTGAGTAGATGGTCAAATTTAAGCAACAGCTCAACATGGCCCGTTAACACTTCCAGCATTCGTTGGAAATTCCGCCATTCAGTCTTTTATGGCCTGGATCAAAGATACCGTGAGAGACATGTCAGGGCCTTCGGATTTTACTGAAGACCGCAATTGGTCACAGTTACCAGAGGCACCATTCAGGGCTCCTCAGCCATTAACACCGTATGATCTACCTCACAAAGACACGGCAGTGACCTTAGTCAAGCTGTATTTCACCAACGCAAGTCATCCTTTTCCACTTTTCAAGCAATCTACGTACTAATGATGCAATAAGACTTCAGGTTTTATGGACATTCTGAACCAAGCGTTCATCGAATCGATAATGAACCAATTCTACAATGAACCAAACCGGGTACTGGTTCCCGATAAATGTCTTCTCTATCTAACCCTCTCGATTGGCCTTGCTCTTGGTAATCCACAAGAAAGTGATTCACATAGCCATGATTTGAAAGATCAGCTTTTTGTCGAAGCCGAAACGTTGTCCCGTCCTTACGATGTATATGAAAGACCAGGGGGTCACTATGATGCCTCATGGTTTCTCCAAGTTCTCTTGTTGATGGCTTATTATATGCTAGCTACATCGAGAAGGAATATGGCGTACGAATACTGTGGTAAGCTCGATACTATAACTTATTCGGAAAACAAAGCTCATTCAAATTCAGGTAGAGCAGTTCGGCGTGCCTATACGCTCGGAATTCATCGAGGTCATGAAACGGAGGTTGATAACTTTACTACCCCTCAGGACCAGAGAGTCTTGACACGGAATATCTGGCGGAGTTTGTTCATCCTCGACAGATTTCTGGCCGCCTCGCTAGGAAGGCCAGTGGCTATTTCCGACAACGAATACTCCGATTCATCACTCGCTAGCCCCTGCGGATCCCCGACAAGAGACATACTTGATCCCGCTGTCGAAGCATGTCGGATCATTGGCCAAACACTCAACAGCATATACCCCCGCCGCCGAGTCGCGTTTGAGGTACCGAACCAGATGATTAACTACCTGGAGCATCATCCAGATTTCAACAACAATGGTGTGTTTGAGAATGGGTTGGCGAACTCGTCTCACATGATGGCGCATATCAATATTCAACTGCTCGGCTTCTACGCTAACATCATCGTGTGCCGGCCTTTCTTCCTGCTGCGTTTCAAGGACACAGTGGAATGCAAAACACTTGACGGTACTGAGGCTCAGATCAACAAGCTATCTCAAAGATGCGTTTCTCAGTCGCTTGAAGCAATCAGGATGGTCAACAGCCTTCGTTCGATCTCATCTTACCGTTTTGACCCCCTTGCTCTGTAAGTGTTAGCTACTTCTTCATCTGAGTCTACCACTTACGGAATCATAGCTATGTATTGTTCGACGCATCGCTCATTCTACTCAGTAGCACCTATGCAGACATCTACGCTAGTAAAGAACATCTGCCGTTGGTGGCAAACGTGGTGTTCATCTTGGGGACATGGTCCAAATCAAGCCTCTATGCAGGGCACTTCGCTTCAAGGTTGGAATTGTTTCGGCTTGACGTTGAACGCGAAGTGCAGACGAAATTCGCCAAAACGCCCAGAAGACCGGCATATCGTTCCCAACGTGAGCCGGTCACATCGTATGACCCCAGCCAGTATCGGTCCCCTTTTAATCCAGTCCCTTATGGCAGTTTGATTTCCCGATGCAACAGCCGTCGTGGATCGACAGCCACGGTCCATAATAAGGTCAAACAAGAAGAAGAAGGCGTATATTCAGAATCTTTAGTATCGAGACCTTTGCTCAGCACGTTTCGGTCCCGATCTTTGACTGAGCATGAGAGTCCACGATACAGCGACCATGGCAGCTTCATGGACCAAGATAGAAAGCATCAAGGCTGAGTTGATGGTAGTTTCATTGAAAGATGGTAACTAGGCTGTCAAATGTTCACTTCTCATTTTCCCACCCACCATCTTTTGTGTAATCAACCAACAACAGACGATCGAGCAAATACAAAATGATGACCTATTAGTTTTGGAGCCCTCATACTCTCGCGATATATACGAGCAATGCCGTATGACCTTTTGGTTGAGAAGTCTGGATAGTGCCCTAGGGCTATGATATTGTGCTCTGCATAAGCCAGGTTCTCTCTTGCTAGCCCAATGGACAACTTGAAGTTGACCAATGAACAAGTACAATCAAGGGTCAAAAACAATTGCATGTTATCTTTATTACATATTCCGGTAACGGCTGCATATATGAAGCTCGGTGAACCGAAAAGGGTCGGGCCTCTTTATTCAGCTTCAAACTCAATACATGTGCAGCTCCTCACAAAGCATCTTGATAACCAGGATCAATATACAAACAACAATCAAGACGCTAGTTCGGTTATGCCTTTCTCCGAGTTCTACAATGTGAGGAAGGGTTAAGATGCATCACATTGCATTACATGTGGCAGAAATACACACAACAAGTACTTCAAGATGTTTGCTTGAGATGCCGCATTCCTTTAGCAGCTACTGACAACTATTGGAGCGCTACCTGAGACTAGAACTGTCCTGCCTGCGTTGTGCAAGATGCAGGTTTGTTTGGTTATTCGCAAAGCTCGTGCAGTACGAAAATAACGAGGGTGGTTCTGGTTCCCGGTACGTGGTCTTCTACTCTAGTAAACTGCAGGATGGGCTGTATGATCTGCGCACCAGAGGGTAGAGATTGTAGCGGTGGATAAAAAAGCAATGCCGCTCCTTACATACCACAGAGTCATATCGCTTGTGGATGGCGGTCTCAGACTTGCGGGCGGCCGGCTTATTGTCCATGTGCATGACATACGCCACTTTATGTTTGACTGGCTATAATGTATCATGGTCCTATGTTCAGCTATTGGGGAGCCGATATGTCTCTGACAGAAAAGTTGCATTTAATGGCTTACAATGCATCAGCCACCAACAGATTTTAAGAAGAAATGCAGTATGCAAAAGTGCTCTACAACCATATGCACCTCTTACATCACCAAGTCTTTGGTCCAAACCGTTCCCCTTCGGCTGGGCGGGCCTGTATCGCTGTACCCTGGACATCCATCGTCGAAGAGACAATGTCGTTCCCCCACCAGCTTGGCGGATCTACATCATGCAGTGTAAAGGCGAAGAATATGACCAGTGTCGCGAGGGCGAGGCCGAGATCAAGTGCAGACGACGTAAGGAAGTTGAGTCTGGTCCACCATCTGAAGTGGCGCTTCTTGATCCAGTACTGAAAGACGAAGCCGACAACACCCCATGAGAGGTAGTTGAGTGGTGTTGCCGGTGGGATCGCCCCTGCACCCCCAAAGATGAGCGGCGCCATGAGATACCGCACGGGAGACTTGGGCCAGCGCTTGGCTAAGACATAGATGACAATGGGTGTAATAGCGCCCAAGATGAAGAAGAAGAAGAGGCCGGAGTAGACCTGACCAGGCGAAAACATGCGAGCAGGGCCGAGGAGGCCCCATATGATTGAGGCTGTATCTCCTGTGTTAGAATACAATACTAAAAACGTCCAGTCTTGGCATCGGACTCACCAGCGAAGAAGACGCGGCCGCCGGGACACGTAAAGTGATCGACCTGGTGCTGCTCGCAGACGTTAGGGATATTATTCAGAGACAGGTTCAGAACGACGATCTGGATAAAGCACGAGAATGTTGTGGCGACGACCTGAGATAGAAACATCGTCCGGGGAGGTATCTTCATGTAATGTCCGAACTTCAAATCCGAGACAAAGCGAAGAGACTGCGCCCTGCGGTGGATGTTGAGTTAGCCTTTGCGCGGTTTGTGTTGTTTCAGGGGCTGCCTACATTGTGATGTATCCATATGTTTTGAAACTAGAGGAACGTGAGCGTGAGCGTGAGTTTAGAAGAGTATTGGAGTGGGTTATGAGGCATACATCATCAGTGCTAGGGGTCGCCCTGGCTGTAAATATCCATAGATGAACTCAGTCAGGACATTCAAGCCAATTTGGGTGTTTGTCACGGCTTGGATAATGCCTATAGGTAGAGCAAAACCAAAGGAGATGGCAATGGCTAGCAGAAAAGCCCACCATGAGAGGTTTGTGGGGTATGCAAGCACTGTATAGAACCCGATAAGAAGCATCTAAAGTGCTGTCAGTTGAGATAATCAGAAGTGAAGCTGGGAGCTTACAGCAGCAAAAAGCGACATATACCACCAGGTGGGAGCCTCTTTGTACTTCCTCATGAGTTTCATATGAATATCAGGCTTTTCGTTTGTACTATTTCTCCATTGCTGCCAGATTTGTTTGCCGTTGTGGAGATAGGTGTAGACTACAAGTGAGGATATAGCAGCAAAAGACAGGCCGTAAGACATGGCGAAAGTGGTACTTTACTTGTGAGTTTATATCGATAGAATTGGAATTTCATCCCCCGGACGTACCTGATGAAAAGAGGCGAGTAGTTCTTATACTCCTCTTCATTCAACGTGAAGTCCTTGGTGAGAATCCGTGTGGTGTTGTAGCGAGCTCCTGTATTGTCGTAGGTGCCAGAGTCGCTCATGGGCAGATACTCGGCGTACCATGCCCCTCCGTAGTGCAGAAAGGCAGCCCCTACGACAAAGAAGAGAAAAACGCCAATAGTAGTATTGGCGATGGCGTGCCTAGTCACTGTCAATTACACCCTTCAGGGGCTGGCCATTGTACATACCACGGTGGAATCAGCGGCGAGCCAACGTATCCTGCAATCTGTGTCCAGTCGAAGGTGATAGGAAGAATAGATATACCTGTCTGGCCTCCAAATAATTGGTTCACAACAGGGTTCTGAGGGGCCATCCAAGTAGCTACGGCGAAGATGCTTAGAAACTGGGCTAGGAAGCCCGGAATGAAGTAGTAGACAAAAGAGCATCCGGTTACGATAGTGAACCATTTATACCGGTGCATCGTGCCTCCAAGGATGCTGGGATCAGGTGCATCGTTTACCTCGTACATGGCGTTCATGAGCGTGACACCCACGAGATTCTCGGGCCAAATCATGGATGCAGGATATACTTTGATCGATTAGTAGATGATACACGTGGTGAGATATTATGACTTACCTAAGAACTTTCGCAGCATGCCTGCAATTCCGTAGCCAACTGACTGTGTCGATATAGTCAAGAGGAGTTGGAATACCAGGCCAAAATCCTGCTTATAAAAAACGACCTGTGCTAGGATGATATCCGTGGCATATGCAACGGAGAAGGACACACTCGCCATGACAACGATAATGGCATGCTCTTTAGCGTTGAATGGTCCAGGGTTAAGAGTCCATCTCATGCCAAAGGTGTTAAACTCCCTGTCTGGCACAAATCTTGCCCAGCCATGGCCCATCGGCCATGCAACAATTTGAGCGATAAGAGGCCCAATGCTGATGGAAGGTTGGCGGAGAGAGAAGAGGGTATTCATCGAAGCGCCCAAAACGACTAGAAGCATTCCTATAGTCCATGCTCTGACAGTGTTGCATGGGAGATCCTCGTCAAAGTTCCGTACTGCAGCTCGAACTTCAGGATAGGGAGAGTTCTCTTCTTCCTCGTCGTCTTCATCTTCGTTGATCAACGCAGCTTCATCGCCTGATTCTCCTGAACTCTTGCGTCTCGTCTCATACTCCTGGGGAAGATTCGGGTCCATGAGAAGCTCATATTCCGAGCCTTGGTCGTCATCGTCATCGTTGCGTGCCCCAGAGGCTGCCCACTCATTGAGACGGTGCTTGAGGTTCTCATTCGACGAGTCTTCGATCTCGAGTGACGTTGAGAGCCTTCCGCTGGGACCTCCTATGCTTTGGCCGATGGCTTCGGCTGGTAAGGCTGAGCCTGGCTTGCGGCTTGGCGGCATTGGTAGGTGCTTTGTTGTTGTTGGCGGATCTTGGGGGATATCGCGTATTGAGTTAACGTAAGCTGAAGATTCTCAGACTACACAATGACTCTAGGGTGTGATATATGAGTTCTCCAGCTTTGGTAACTCTGTAGTTTGAGAGAAACCTGTACTTTAATTGATAATGGTACACAGAGCTCTGCGTTGAGTTGAGGACAGCTCTTTGTTATCTGTGGCGTCTATTCAGATTCGGGAGTCAACCACATCGCTCTTGAATGAATAACGAAAGTGAAGATTATATGATATTGGCTGAATGTATTGATTAATGAGAAGATAAATCATTCAAATATTTATAATAGGTTGAGATTAGCTTGGAATGTTGTTGAAGGCTCAGTCTATGGTGAGAACGGTACATGAAGCGAAGTACCCCCTTGACACTTGTATCGGTGTCAAGATCGCGCTAAACCCAACTAGAACGAAATGATATGCATCAATATTCTTTTTATATCTTTACCAAAACCAACCTGTAACTAACTCTGCGAATACTTTTATTATTCTTTCCAGATTTACAGCCAACAAATCCAGTAAAATATCCTCTTTTAGTTTACAACGCCAGCTCTCGGCATGGGTTTATTATAATGCGCCGTGTAGTAGTGACCGGCCTTGGAGCCATCACGCCTCTGGGAGTCGGCGTAAGACGAACATGGACCCGTCTTCTCAACAGCGAATGCGGCATCGTCAGCGTCGCAGATCTTGAACCTCAAGCGAGATGGAAAGAGTTGACGAGCACAGTCTCCGGTTTGGTGCCCAGCGGCGAAGGAGAGGGGCAATGGAGGGCATCAGACTGGCTCAGCGCGAATGAGCAGCGACGAATGTCCAAGTTTACACAATATGCAGTCGCTGCGAGTGACATGGCTCTTAAAGACTCAGGATGGGAGCCCAAGGGCGCAGAGCAGCAGGAGGCAACTGGTGTGTGTCTTGGAAGTGGCATTGGGAACCTGGATGAGATTTATGAGACCAGCTTAGTGCATCATAAAGATGTAAGATTTGTTTGTTCAACTCTCCGTTTGTTCTCTGCTAAATATGTGACAGGGCTATAAGAAAGTATCGCCGCTGTTTGTGCCAAAGATTCTAATCAACATGGCTGCTGGCCATATCGCCATGAAACACGGCTTTCAGGGCCCTAACCATGCTGCTACAACAGCTTGCACGACCGGCGCGCACTCAATCGGGGACGCATCACGGTTCATCACCATGGGAGACGCCGATGTCATGATCGCAGGAGGTTCAGAGTCGTGCATCCATCCTCTGACATTCGCTGGGTTTGGCAGAGCAAGATCTCTATCAACAGCCTATAACGACAACCCCGTAGCAAGTTGCCGCCCTTTCGACGCCGCCCGTAATGGATTCGTCGTTTCTGAAGGCGCCGCAGTACTGGTCCTCGAAGAACTAGAGCACGCCAAAGCACGAGGAGCTCGTATCTACGCTGAGATCAAAGGCTACGGCTGCAGCGGCGATGCTCACCACATGACAGCACCGCGCGAAGATGGCCACGGTGCATTTCTTGCCATGAGGAAGGCCCTCAAGAGCGCTGGCATCAAACCTCACCAGGTTGACTATGTCAACGCCCATGCAACAGCAACCAGCGTGGGCGACGCAGCGGAAGCATCTGCTATAAGGCGACTTATGTTGGGTGAAGAGGGGCACCAGAAGGAGTCGGATGTTACTGTTAGTAGTACCAAAGGCGCAGTAGGACATTTGCTGGGTGCTGCTGGTGCCATTGAGGCTCTATTTTCTATTCTGGCCATTCACGAGGTATGTACACTCTGCAAGAGGATAATTTTCTGTTTCATATTAACTGTTTTTAGGGAGTTGTGCCAGCAACATTAAATCTGGAGAACCCAGACGTTGGTGCTGCTTTTAACTTTGTACCGAATGAGGCACAAGACAAGACGGTTGGTGTAGCCGTATCCAACAGCTTTGGATTTGGTGGCACGAATAGTTCATTAGTATTCTCCAAATATCAATGATTGACAGTATAAAATTAATCTAAATGTAATTTATTTTATCGATATTTGCGTATCTTGA
Source organism: Fusarium torulosum (assembly GCA_900312805.1). Taxonomy (NCBI): domain Eukaryota; kingdom Fungi; phylum Ascomycota; class Sordariomycetes; order Hypocreales; family Nectriaceae; genus Fusarium; species Fusarium torulosum. The sequence goes on from ONZP01000274.1 coordinate 66,517, forward strand.
TGTTGATGTTGATAAACTGAAATGCATCAAAGGGTCCACCCGAGATATATCCGCGAGCCACTCACACGCCATTCAATTTCTCTAGTTAAACAAAAGATCAACGCCGTCATGACCAGGTGCATGACGTGAAGACTCTCTCTCCCAAACAGCTTCTCCCATTTCCTCGCTATAATTCCAGGGCGTGCCCAGGGCCCCCAATTCCCTTCGAACAAAACAGTCATAAAGAAAAAAGAACAACACCATGAGTATCGCCTGCGAGACATGTCGAACCCAGGCCCGGACCGTCCTCCGGGCCGCAATGCGAGCCGGCGCATCACGAGCTGCGGCGTCAAATACTAGAAACTTTCTGCCGCCTGTGGCTGCTCAAAGGCACTTTAGCAGCACGGGCCAGAGGAGCCTTCTCCAGGGCATTGGCAAGTCTATGGCTGAGCCGTATCGTGTGTTGGGTGCTACGGAGCAGTTGTTCAAGGCTTCGTCCAAGGCGGCTGACTACCATATCACTGAGGAGGCGCGCAAGAACGATCGTGTAGAGCTTGCCAAGGATGGCGAAGAAGTTGGAGAGTCTCTACATCCTGATAGTGTGTGGCATCACAGTACGTTAACACCCAAAACATCCCCCCAAGTTATTTGTGCACCAGTGCTAATTTGTGCCCTTCCAACAGCCTTCAAACTCCCTCCTACCTTCAGCACCTGGTCCCACGTTACTATGCTTCACCTCTACCTAATCAACACCCGAATACGCTGCTTCGACCGCGAGGGCTTCCAGAACTGGCAGCACCAGCTCACCGACCACTTCTTCTTCGAGTGCGAGAAGAAGATGCACATCGACCACCACATTACATCGAGCGCCCTGCGACAGCGATATCTCAAGGACATCTTCGTCCAGTGGCGCGGCCTCCTGCTGGCGTACGACGAGGGTCTCATCAAGGGCGATGCGATGCTCGCGAGCGCCATCTGGCGAAACCTGTTCAAGGGTTCTCCCGATGCGGACCCTAGGGCTCTGCTTGCTATCGTGGGGTGGGTGCGATCGACGCTGCTGCAGTTCGAGGCTGTGTCGGACAATAACCTCCCCGCGCAATTACCAGCCATCATGGCTAAGCCGGTGGATGTGTTCTGGACAAGGTTGGAGAAGCAGCTGGGCGGACAGCAGGAGGATGATGTTCCTGCGATAGAGCCAGTCAAGGAAGCGGCTGCTGTACCAACAGGAGAAACACCCAAGGTCTCAACAACCTAAAGGGCGAAGATGAATATCTGTATTATGAGCTGTATGCATGGGCTACTTGACACACAAAAAAAAAAGAATAGAATGGGCTGGGCTGTATGAATAGGGCATTAGGATGGGGGGGTCGGCTGTGTATGTTCTTAGGCATGACTGGTGTATTATGAATAATTCCCTTGATGATATCCTATCTCATTTGCAGATTATGTAGTTTTTAAGACCTGTTTTGCTGTGTCTATAAGCTCAACTATTCAACCTTCTCCCACATCTGAAACTCATACTTCGTCCCGGCCTCCTCTTGGCCACCTTCCTCAACTTCCTCACCCGTCCACTGCTGCAATTCCTCTCTAGACCTCCTCCTCCACACGCCATCCTTCAAATCTACGGGAAAGAAAGTATCACAGTCAAAGTCCCGCTCAATGCTCGTGACCAGAATGCGTCGCGCCTCGGGCAGCTTGAGGGCAGCGTCATAGATCTGGGCGCCGCCGATGACGAAGACGCGGCTGATGTCGTTGCGGGTGCGGGCATACTGCAGGGCAAGCTCAAGGGACTGCACTCTGACGGGCTCAGAGGGCTCGACGGTTTCAGGGAGCGTTGAGGGCGCGGAGCGGCTTATCACGATGTTGAGACGGTCTTTGAGAGGGCGGAATTTGGTGGGGATTGAGTCCCAGGTTTTGCGGCCCATGATGACGGCGTTGAGGGATGGTGAAGATGCCTGGGAGGTGTTAGTCTATGTTTATTTTCTCAATGAATTATCTCAATGTGTAGAAGCTTGGCTTATCGAGGATTGATGTGCTAGTGATGCATCTGAAATTTGAGTATGATATGTACCTGTGGTGGCAGTCTTGTAGTCACACGCGCAAAGTATTTCATTTCTTTGCGTAGTCCTTGCCAGGGCATTGTCCCATGGGCGCCAATGCCCATGTTGCGTGTCGCAGCAACTATAAGAGTGAGTTCCAGAGACTGCATTGCTGAGGATTTGTAGTGATGGAGTTGAGATGTGTTTGGTGGAGGTTTGAGTGAGGTTCAAGCTGAATGAATGAGTGGGTTTGTGTTTGTGTGATGATTCAGTGACACAAGCTGCGAATGACACCCAACATTCTACATCGCGACAAGCTATATATACGTGATGTATGTAATATAGAAATTTTATTCAAGTTTCTGGAATTGTCTTTGCATGTCCCTCTCATCTCCTCCCATAATTAACCGTCTGCGCCTTATGCTTTACAACTTTGATGATGGCGGCAGGATCTCAATGTCCTTGAATGGGACGCCCAAAAATCGATATATGTGGTGGAATCTACAACGTCAGTTATTTCAACGCATGTTATATCACACACTTGAGGAAACTCACCTGTCACTTCCAAAGAAAGCCTCAGACTTGCCATCCGCGCGAGTCGCAATGAGCCAAGGCGCGCCGAATGCTCCCAGTTTTAAAGCTTCACCAGTCGTCTCCTTAACTCTCTCCTTCATACTCTCCCGCCCCTTCATGATTCTCTCCACATCCTCATCGGAAAACAACTTCTTTCCACTGCCCCCGTCAAGCTCATCCGTTGCCTCCTTCAGCGCAGCGATGAGATTCTCGTCCTCGGCGAGGTTAACGTGAGGAGGCAGCCAGATCTTGTGAAACAGAAACCGAATTGCAGCTAGGAAAGTAGTCTCGGGGTATTTGTCCTTTATGAAGTGAAGCGCACGGAGCGGCGAGACGGTCTTTGCGATGGCGAAGAGGTTGGGGGGTGGGCCTTGGTAGGGAACTGACAAGCGCTCTGCAGAGCGGCGTGAGTCTTGGTTGAGGTATTTGCTTTTGACTGGTAGGACCCATGGAGGCTTGTTTCCTAGTCTGTGTGAGATGGATGATTGTTCTGTGAGGAGACTCAGTGTAGTTTACCAGACGAGTTCATGATGCCGCCCAAGAAGATGGGGATAAAGCTGTTTATTGATTAGTAACATGTCAGATCGTGCAGAAAGAGATGGGAAACGAAACGAAACTCACTTTACTTCAATTCCATGAGCAGCAAGTTTGTCCATGTTGGACCTCAACTCTACGTAGCCAACATAGCTGAAGAAAGATACTTGAACCTGTCAGTTTTCACTCGAAATAAAGGGTACCTGACCTGACAACTCACCAATGTCCAAGTAGCAATCGATGTGTCCGCCCATTTCGGCAATACTCGTTTTGTTTATTTGGAGTGACCAAGATGAGTAAACATAAATCAAATAGCCCAGTCTAATGTTACTTGTAGATTTATATAACAAACCCGTGTTAATGTGTGGGGTTGCCGAGGCTCGAATCCACCCCCGGCCGATCTCCCCGGACTTTATCTTTTTAGTACAACATGGATTTACCATTTGCTCTATAAGCACTTTCTTCAACTTTCAACAATAACAATATCAATCAAATACGCATAATAATTACCACCATGTCCAACAAACCTGTTGCTCTTGTCGTCGGCGCCTCTAGAGGCATCGGTCGTCAAGTCGCCGTTGATCTCGCCCACAATGGCTATGCCGGTTCGTTCAACTTACACATGACATTAATATTAACTAACACATTCATACAAAGTCGTTGTCGCTGCAAAGACCATCAGCGATCCTTCTAACTTACCAGATCCTTTCCCTCCAAATCCAAACTCATCCGCTTCTACCATCACTACCGTTGCTCGTGAGATCACTTCTGCTGGAGGTGATGCTACAGCTATTCAAGTCGACGTCCGGTATCCGGACAGTGTTGACTCTCTTATATCGCAGACCATCTCTGTAAGACTACCTACCTATTCAATCACTTTCTCCTTTATCTCATAATACTAACATTCCCAGACTTACGGCCGTCTAGATGTCCTTGTCTACAACTCGGGCGCCATATTCTGGGCCCCCGTCTCGTCAACACCCGTCAAGCGCTTCCAGCTCATGCAACGCGTCAACCCAGAGGGACTCTACGCAACCGTTCAAGCTGCGCTCCCTCATCTCCCTCCCACAGGCCGAATCGTTGTTGTTAGCCCGCCCATTTATAGCCGCTTCTTCCGGGGCAAGACGGCATATGCCATAGGCAAGGTCGGCATGAGCGTCTTGACCAAAGGTCTAGCCATGGACTTTGAGCGCGAGGGGAAGAAGGGCATGGCTATTACGAGTATATGGCCAGCTGTGGTACGTAAACCAACTCAGATTCATTTTGCAGAAACTAACATTAATGCTAGGCCATCGAGTCTGCTGCTACAGAACAGTTCACACGCAAGAACCCAGAAGAAGCCAACGACTTACGCAAAGCAACCGTCTTCTCTGACGCCATTCTTGCAATTCTCCAGGCTCCGCCCGCCGTAGTCAACGGCGAGCTCCTCCTAGATGAAGATTTCCTCCGTGAACACGCAGGCGTAACAGACTTCTCCAAATACAACGTCATCCCAGGCACTTCACCACGGAGGATCATGCCACAGACTCTCCCAGACTTGACGGTGGCAGAGCAGGCAGACGAGGGCAAAAGATACGACAGCACCAAGAGTAAATCCAAGCTGTAAATTTGTTCACAATCGCAATGGGTTTGTATATGTATGGAAAAGGAGATCGTTGTACAGGTAGCTAATTGGTACGGAAATAAAAATCAACCTGTGTAGCCATGATATCCTCTAGGACAGACACATCTAAAACCTCCTCAGGCCATCAGAGGCCACATACCCCTAAACTCCTTGACATGATTACGGACGTACACCCGACTCTTAAAACAAATATTCCTTTACTTTACTTTCCTTCCCTTTAACATTTACAAAAAAAAACACTCATGTCCTAAGAATGTCGTCGCCAGGTACTAATAGTTGCGAATCTGACTGGGTTGTTCCATTCCTTGGAGGGTTTCGATGTCCTCCATCGTTTTGTTGAATACTTCAAACATCTGGTCGATGACTCTGCTGCGGTTCCACTCATTTCTTGTGCGCCAAATCTCGTCCATGAGCTCGCGGTTGATCTGTTCGAGTTGCTCAATAGTGCAGCCTCTTGTCTGTTCTGTCACGGTCTGCAAAAAGCCTTCCACCTCGCCTGCTGTGAGTGGTTGTGAAGCCGAGGTAGATGAGCCTGAGTTGCGAACAGAAGGGTGCTCATCAGAGTTGTGCTCATTGAGTATGTTTGCCATACCTCCCACGCTTTGAGCCTTGAACTGTGATGATGTTCGCTGCGAAGACGGGCTGCCCGAATTGTGAGATCCTGGCATGAGGTTGCCCCCTGCCGCGGCCTGAGCCTGGGAGTGCAGCCAGGAGTCTTCTCCAGAAGTGTTGTGTCCAGCTACAAGTAGCGTGTCAGGAATATCGCCCTGGCTATCGTCCTCCATACCTCGGTTCTCGACATGGCCCCCATTCGTCAACTGGCTAAAGTTTGATGAGTGGTGAGTTGAAGGATCCGAGGTTTTGGTCGTTGAGGCCTCGTTGATGACAGCTGACGGCGAAACTCCCGGTGGAAGGGTTGTCACCACTGACTTCTGCGAGATCTGTGTCATTCCCGTGTGCGCTACACTAGTCTGGTCATGGGATTTTGGTGGAGGTCCCATCTCAGAAATAGCCTGGGTGTCGTCGAAACCACTCATCTCGACATCTTCAGGGCCAGTGACGCCATTACTCAAGGGGTGCGAATCTTGACCTGAGATGCCATGGCCATTAGATAATGGGCTTCTCACTTGGAATCTGGCCATGGTCCTTGAACCCGGCACTGCCTCTCCCAGAGTAACAGGACCCTGAGAATCGCTGTCATTGCCGCCAAGGTCAGACTGTACACGGTCCACAAGCGATTGCATCGCCTTTCTCTTCCTCTCTTTTTCTGTAGCTGCCTTGGCGCGTTGAATTTGGCGTTGGTATAGCGCTTCCCAGTCAACTTGAGCAGTTTGCATCTCAATACTAGCGACATCAACCTCAACGTTGCTGAGAAGCTCATTGGCTTTGAGAGTTCGTTCCTTGTCTCCAATATTCTTGGCATCCTTTGCAAGAGCCTTGATATCGAATAGGAAATCCTTTGGCCGGGCATAGAAACCGTTTGACAAGCGCTCCTCAATAGTAGTAGTCTCGAGATTATAATAACACTTGCCGCTTACGGTATCTCTAAGGACATCATTGTCATACTTGTCTTTGACAATCTCGTATGGTCGGTCAGCTGCAACATCTGGTCGTACGTAATTCGGATCTGACTCGGTGAACAGATACTCGATCTGAGCCGGAGGAATGACAGGTTGTCTGAACTTCTTGTACCTCCTGTTGATCTGATCCATGATGGGCTGGAGCGAAATCTTGAGGGTATTGAGGAGTTGGTGGTCCTTCTTCTGCGCGGCCTTGATGTCGGCCTTGGTAGGAGGAGGGGGCACGACTGGAGGTGCAACAGGAAGCTCCTCAAGCACTCTCTTCTTGCGGTTCTCGGGGTCAGGAAAGTCGCGCGGCTTTTTCTTGGCGTACTGCGATGTCATACTAAAGTATTCCATGCGGGAGAGCTAATTAAGTCAGCATTTGGAAATGTCAATGAACATGTTCTACTTACTTCATCAGGCTTTGCGATCACCATTTGGTTCTTCCTTGAGAATCCAAAAAGGTCACGGAAAAGCTCGTTGGGAAGCTCATGTCTCTCCCCCTCTGCCGTAGCCAAAAGCAGGACTGGATCTGTAGGAGGAATAGATCGCAGCATAGTCTTGAACGTCGTGAAAGCAAGAGTATCCCGCAGCGCCATATACCAAGCTTCGATGTTGGGAATATAGATAACGCTAGGTTTGTGTCGTCTGACCTCTGTGAAAAGGCCTACAATAACCTGTTCCATAGACTGCTAGATGTCAGTATGCGGGAGCTTTTGTCAAGGAATTCAACTTACCCTTCCATCAGCCAGGATACTTGGAAGATCAAAATTCTGGACGTGAACGCCTTCAAAATGGTGAAGGATAGCAGAAGCAATGTAACTGTGGCCCATTCCGCTGGCGCCATAGATGATGAAGCGAGGACGGAATATGCGGGATCGCTCAAATTCTTGCTGCATGGCTTCTCTGCCAAACCCATGATCATCATCATCAAACTGCTCGTACATAGCTTCTTGGAGAGCAGTCAGTTTCTTCTTGCGAGGCAAAAGACCATCAAGAGCCATCTTAGCATCTGCAAGTTGTTTTTGTAGGAGCGGTTTTATCGACTTAGGGAGAGGTTTGGCGCCTGATGTTGCTGATCGCTCAGATGATGGAATAAGCTTCTTGATTGACAACATAAAATCGGTTGCATGAACATTGATCTTTTCAGGGTCAACCACCAGCTTTTCCGTGGAGGCGTAAATTTGAGGGTACGTTCGTTGGATAGCGTTGAGGGAAGCTTCTGTGCACAGAGCTCTCAAATCAGCACCACCATAGCCCTTTGTGTTCTCGGCCAAGGAGTCTTTGAATTGGTCTGAAAGCCCCCAGTCTGCTGTGTGGATGTCAAGAATAGACTTTCGTCCTTCGATATCAGGCAAGGGGAAGTAGAACTCTCGGTCAAATCGACCGGGTCGACGAAGAGCAGGATCAATGTTGTCTGGACGATTGGTGGCTCCGATGACAATAACCTGGCCACGACCATCCATGCCATCCATCAAAGCCAAGAGCGTTGATACAATGGAAGCATGAATCTGCTCCTGTTTACTGGATCGGACTGGAGCAAGTCCATCAATTTCATCAAAGAAAATGATACTTGGTTGAGTTCTCCGCGCCTCTTCGAACAGCAAGCGAAGCTGTTTCTCAGCTTCACCCACCCACTTGCTTAGGGCATCGGCACCCTTACGCATGTAGAACGAGATCTTTCGGCCGCCAGAGCCAACCGAGTTGGCCAAAGCACGAGCGAGCAATGTTTTACCTGTTCCAGGAGGACCATGGAACAAAACACCACGTGGTGGGGTGACATGGAATCGAGTGAAGAGTTCGGGGTAGAGTAGGGGGAGCTGAACCATCTCCTTCAACTGGTCGATGTGGCCCTGTAGACCACCAACCTTGCTGAAGTCTACACTCAGGTCGACACCAAGAGGGTCAGCATCAGCCAGAGCTTTGCGGTCCTTAATCTTTCCAACATTTGGTGCTGCGCCAGCACCCTCAAAGTTATGACCGGGCGCACCAGGGAGTAAACCACCCGGAGCCGCAGACGTTGGAGTCATGCCGACGTTACCAACTACACTAGAGCGATGGACCATCTCGTCGTCGCTGCTGTCCGAATCCACGCCGCCTGCTGCGCCAGTACCCCAAGGCCCGTTAAGAAGGGCACCGGCACCGCCGCCTCCAAAGGGTCCGAATGTAGTGTTGAGACTGCGTTCCCAACCTTGACTCGCACCTCCACGTCCTCGTCGTGCACGAGGCTGTGTTGTGGGGGCCTCCGCCTCTTCCTCTTCGATATTGGCGGATGTAAGAGGAGGCATGTAGTAGTTGACGCGTGTTCTAGCTCGGCGGGTATTCTCTTGGTAAACGATGGGTGACTCTTTCCTTGGACGACGGCGACGAGAGCGCGAATCCTGCCTAAGCTCGCGAGCCTCTTCGTTTAGTTCGTCCAGGTCGAATTCGGGCTCCTCGTCTCCAGAGTCTCCGCCGCGGCGGGATCTGGCGGGTCGAGATCGTCTGCCACGGGGGACCGGGCTATCGACATCGTCAACCTCCTGAGGGCGACCCTTTTCTCCACCGGAAGCCTCTGCATCGTCGGAATCGTCGCCGGGGTCAAAATCACTACTAATTTCTTGAGACTTCTTACTCGATTTGCGTGTTAGACGGCGTGACTTTCTAGGGTTTGCATCGGATTCGACTTCTTCTGGTTGTGCAGAAGCGACGGCGCGAGATCCTCGGGTTCTGCGGGTGATGGGCACATCGTCCTCGTCGTCATCCTCTTCGACCGTTTGCACAGGTGCGTCTTCGCCAGGTGCATCTACGTCGGCAGCGTCCTGCATATCCTCGTCGACAACCTCCTTCTTCTGAACATCTTCGATGTCTTGAGACAGTTCATCCGGCTCATCAAGATCTGCAACTTCCTTAAAGCTGCTCTCCTGTGTAGCTTCTTGAATCGTTTCGGGAGCGCTTTTCAGGCCCTTGAAACCACGGGTGGCTCTCGTAGCCCGTGCGAATGTCTCGGGGCTTTTACTTCGTGAATCCCGTGATGGAACAGCGTGCTTTCCGGAATTGGAAAGCTCAAGAAATTCCTCAGCATCTTCTGTGTGGGCCCGCGTGGTCCTACGAGGGGCAGGTAGCGTCTTGCTGGTGATCTTCAGTTTGACAACTCTCGACCTAGTTGACCTGACAGGCTCCTCAACTGGTTCGCCCTCGGCGTCATCTTCTTTGATGTCTTCATCATCTTCGTCGGCCTTAATATCGTCGTCATCAGCCTTATCAGATAAGTCGTCGGCGACTGATGAGTCGGGGCTGCTTTCTAGATAACTGGCATGTTTTGTGGCAGCTTTTCTAGCGCGACGACCAGCAGCGTTAACGGGGGCTCCCTCTTCATCATCTTCGTCGTCGTCTTCTTCAAGGAAGTCTTGTTCGTCGCTATCAGACACTTCATCGTCGTCGTCATCAATGTCCGATCCTCCATATTTATTTCGGTGTCGGCGACTCGGCCTTCCACTGCGAGAACGGCTGACCTTCTTTGTGGTTTTCCGGGGTGGTCCAGCTTCGGCAGGGTTGAAGTTTTCATCTTCAGGGTCGGACTGATTAGGGTCGAAGTCCTCGAGGACTCTCTTACGCTTGCTGACCATGGTCGTCTAGCCTTTGAGCGCGTGGATGATGTGGTTCGGTATAGACGACGGGGGTGCAATCGAGCTTTGCAGTTCTGCGAACAAAGGGATGTCAACAGGGGGGGTCCTTCGCGCGGTCGCAGGAGTCGTCGCGGTGAACACGGACGATGCATCGATAATGATTTAAATCATCGCGTTCGTGTTGACGATTTTTGAGTAGAAACCTACCGTTTACAGGGGCGTCCAGTGCACGATATCAGGTTGCGGCGTGCATGGGCGGCGTGATCGCACTCAAGCTCGTGGCTTACAGCGCGCGCAAGATCGGCGCAAAAGCGTCAAAGGAGGGAAGAACACAACCAAACAACCAACGGATGCACTGTCTACGAGTGCTTTCGCTGTACTTGATGGTAGGTTCGACGCAAACGCGGTCAAAAGGGAGATTGTATTTTGATGAAGTCAGAAAGTCTCGCGTCTGTTAAAGTCCAAAGATTTGCAAGTTGCGTCCAGACTCCAGCGCGGGTTTGAAAACAAGCGTGTTCGAGCCGCAGCGGACCCACTTCTGAGTCCTGATTGGTGAATAAAGTCAGGGAAACATGACGATTCATTTCAATCGTGCAGTATTTTAAGAGCTTGAATGAATTGCGAAACAAACGACGAATAGCCAACATGGCTTGCTAGGTATGTTATAACGCTCGTTTGATGCATTTTGAAGTAAATCTCATACTCAACTTCGTTTTTTTCGCGTCTTTGACCCGCATCGAGCGCAACTGCAACGCCAATTCCTGATCTCCTTTGCATATGTGATCATATGAAATTCGATATGTTCCTAGCTCTCCCCGCGTTTTCCCAAATCCATATCAGCGGTTCCAAAAGCTCGATGCTGGTCCTTAAGCTCGTAGGGCTGGGTTGAATCGCAGATCCACTTTTCACGTCGTTCCATCTGAAGGCCTGATATTTCAGGCAGACTTTTACCCGACCATGAATGTCCATCAGCAGTCACTCTGAATACGATATTGCATGTTTTCGTATGGCTTCGTATGATTTTAGCAGGAATTCCCCATGGTCAATGTGTTTTACCTACAACTCTACTTTTTGACAAGGTTAACCTCGACCACTCACATGAGTTAAACTACCTTACTACGTACCAGAAAGCTGTTAGAAGTGTTAGTAGAAGATTACGGCCTAAACAAATAACAGCCCAACAAATGTTATATGGGAGTTCACCTGATAGTAAGAACATGATAACAATAAGCAGAATAGTTACAAGCAAATGCAAAGCTCACCGTCATATCGATGTCGCCTCCTTAATCATGTGTTAGATTTCCACCCAGCGCAACCAGCCTACCCTATTCCGGCCCACCATAACATGATCACAGTCCACTAAAGATCACAAAACACCTCCAGGTTATTTCCGGACCCTGAATGAATAATCTTCCTCGCATCTCGGCACCGTAAAAACCATCACACGGATACGGATACACGGCAGACATTACGCGGCATGCTCTTGGCGATTACATGGCCAAGACAAGCCAAGAATAACTCCCAAGCCGAGGATCTTTAGTTACTTGTGATACAACATCATTACGAATATTTTTCGTACACAAGAGAAAGCAAGTTTTCTTCTTTTTATGGAATCACACTTAATATTAGAAACAGTGTCAGGAGTGTTAACAGCTAATTGTTGTACATTGTATTTCATAAACTCATTACGAATATTGTTACACAAAACGGTATTATATGTCTCTTGTGGTACAGTCTTCCCACCAATCCTCCTCTAAATGCGCCTGTCTTTAATCACAGCCAAAGACGCCGCGCTCCCAATGAGGGTATCCGTCCCGTACCAGCCAGCGACGTTGAATGAATGTGGAACAGTGTAAACAAAGTCGTTGCGTGATTGAGCGGCCACGTTTGGGTGTTGTATATGATCTTCTGGTTTTCCTCGTATGCTTTGCAGCTGATGTTTAGTCCTTGGACAACAAAGCCTTGGCGAGATCAACCAGGGAAGGGCCGCCGAATAGGAATTGGCTGGAGTGTCGTCCACAATAGGTGTGAACGTTCTTGTTGGCTGGCTGTGGTGCAGTCTTGAACCAAGAGCGGGACGTCTTGGTGGAAGAGGCAGAAGTACTGGTAGAGAACTCGCTGGAGTACGAGTTGGTACGTTGCTAAAAATGGCTTTGTTAGCCGAGGGTCTAGACCGGGGTTTTAAGTTCCAGATGCATAACTCACGTTGTGGTTGAGAAGCACAGGTTCTCTGCTGCGTCCTCTCTGCTCTTCAGAAGAAGAGCTGTTGCGGGTAGATGTGAAAGCCATTGTAAAGTTGGTGGTATAGAAAGCTTGGGTAGTAGTGGTGCTGTGTATAGTAGAAGTGATTGATTGCTCAACACTGGTCTTTGTTGTTGATAGTAGATGGGTATCGTTGTCTATAAGTCTTCGTAGGTGGTTCAGTTCAAGGCACTCCTGGTGCAATCTAAAAGATGTTCAAGGAATGTTTGTTTGAGATGAAGAGATAGTTTGATAGTGAGATCAAAGCAAAAGAAATCAGCGGGGGGATCAGACCCTTAAATAAACATCCCATGGTATGTTGGCTGAAGTGTGATGGTGGTCTAAATCGATCTTCTCCACATCCAAGACGCTACCCCAACTAAACCCAAGAAATGCCAACCCTTGGGATGCTACCTACAGAGCCCTATGGAGCGACGCTAGGATGTCTGTGGTCAGACGGGCAAGGCTTGAACTAGCCCGCCTTTTGGCTTGGAGTCTTGGCCCATGACGCAGCCTCCAAGTGCAGATCGGGCATAGTTTTCTCAGGGGACTTTGCTTGAGATACGGATGCGACGTTGTGCTTACAGGAAGCTATTCAGGAAGGGGAGCAATGCGATTTTCTACGCTGCAGCCATTCACAAGTCGACAAGAAGGCATTGAGCAATGCTCGCTTGGTACAAGGGATACACACTCACACACGCATTATTGTGCTCGTTTCACAGAGAGACTTGTCAACATCAGACAAGGCCATAACCCTCAGACATTGGATTAAAACTGTTCTGCACTGTTGATCACATTTGTGTGTGTTCATCCCTTGGACACCCTTGGACACTCTTGAACCCCTTCTAGCAATCAGATTCCAGTGACCCAACCGATCGGCACTCGGATCCGAAGGATGACTGCAGCGCCGCGTTGCCGAGTTCTACGGGGCTCCGCATTTCCCGGAGCGACCGAGCCAGCGAAATACGCACTACGGCCCAGGGCACCATATCCACGGCGTACGGCACATGCAGTCATCGCCAAGAACCCCCAAGACCAGAGGACAAGTCACGAGGATGCCAGCATCTCCACCGTGACCCCATTTCTAGAAGGTCGCTAGAAGGAGACCCTTGCATGCCAGATTCGCTACCGAGAAGTGATTCGCTGATGCGTAACCTCCGATGTCAGTTGAGATAAGATCAATAGGAGTGTCACACCGAACTCGGGCGTTCTCTCAGCCTTGGCCAATGCAACGCAACCTTGTCTTTGCTTGGCCAAACCATGAGGATATCACAAGATACGCGTGACGAGTTTCTGTTGGTCAATGGGAATTGGCGTTGTTATTTAGCGTATGCAGGTATTTCTGTTGCCTGGCGGTAGTTTCCAATTTCTGAAGATCTATGCCTGTCATATCCAATTGATGATCTACGTCAGATGCTTAATTTCAATTCGACTTTGAGATCTGCAGGATTGGGTGTGTACTGCTTTGGGTCACTCCAGCACTCATGTCAGCCTGACCGTTGATCTGGCCCCTACTACAGATACAAGAACTTTAATTTATTCTACGAGACCTGTGCGACAGACTGGTGATGCATGTAAAGCAAACAATTACACCCAATTGCTCTCAAAATAGCTATGCGAGATCTCTCCCTCTAAGCGAGAAATAGTGTCGAGGAACGTTGCATTGCGGCGTCTCGCGTAGCTAAGAACCTTAATACACACCAGGACAGCCTCAGAGCCTAGATTCAAGGACAGACCTGACAAGCGGCAGACCTAGAGCAGCCACAATAGACCCAAAGCCCTTATTTTTAGTGAACTGACATGATCGGGATGATGCTGTGGCCTAAAGCTGAGAGCCACAATAGCAATAGTGCGCCCACTGCCGGTACTTCCCAGCAATGAGGTTATCAATCTGACTGGTCTGCCCACTGACGTGTTCTGGACTAATGATGACTCTTTTTAGGAGTCATTGAACAACGTAGAGCTTTTGGACGGTTGCTGTTGGATCTAACGGCCATGCCGTCAACAAACATACAACGTCGTGATGTGGCATTTTGACCTCCATGGCTACATGTGCTTCGTGATTGAAGCAAGAGATTCTCGACCAGCGCTACTAAGAAGAGTTTGTCAATATTAATAGGCCAGACCTAATTTCGACAGTAACTTGCCGGTTGCGTCTTGGGTCTGCCCTATCTTAGATTGACAATTATTGCCCTGTTGGGGTATCTGCGGTCGTTTCGAGGTCAAACTTTTGTTCTCCAGTTCATACCTGCTTCATGACCTTTGAATTATAGCCCGGCGGGTATTTTGAAATCTAGACCAGTCCAACGTCGTTTATCTTTGTCATAAAGTGTAATAAGAGTACATCTTCCATCTCCAGGTAACGAGTAGGTGTTCGATGTATAAGCTTGAAGGAAGGTTCCGCGTCTACAAAAGCCACAACAGTTTCATAGTATGACTATGATATAATTCTCTTCAAATCTTCCGCTGAATCTATGCTGCTAATTATATAACAGAAATTACATTGATGTACCATTGCCAATTGTAAGGCATTAGAGTAGAGAAGTATTCCAAATGTGAAGCTGCTTGTGAGATGCCGTAAAGATTCGTAGCCTAAGTAAAGCTCCGTCGATTGTCGGATGCTGCGCCAGAAACGGCCAAGTAGCTCATCAGCAAGATACTGAAGTCACCTGTAGTCGTGGAATTCGAAACTAAGAAAAAGAAGAAGAAAAAAAAAGCTGCAGTGAAGCCAAAGTGACATAGCTCGCGAAATCGGTATCTTGAAACTAGAAAAGTATAAATCCTGACGCTCAAGTCGATACTTACGAGTAACATGCTAGACTGGACCTGAAGCTGTACTGGCGATCTTGGGTTTACCCCATGTAGCCAACTCGGAGGCATACCAGGAGACTTGGATTTCGTTACTGTTCTCCCGTAATATTGAATAGCGCTTAGGACCAAGAAGTATTAGATCACAAGCAGAATACATGGTTGAGTTCCTCAGTTGCCAATATTGATAACGGATAGCCCCCGAGACTGGCCAGAACTAAGGTAGCACACGCGTGTCCTTGCTATTGCATTCGCTGATCAACGAGTAGATACTATTAAAATTTTGAGTACATGCCTAACAAGTGCCTGGTTTTCATCCCCTCTATGCAGTCCCATGACATGCACAACTGCAGTAGTCTGACTTGTAGAGTGTTGGGAACCGACAGAAAGAAGATACTCGGTATGAAAACCTAAAATATGACGTGTTCTAGAGCGTGTACGTGATGTATCAATAAAAAGCACGTGTATTATCTGGTCAGCCGTTTGGCTTGCGACTCATGGCGTGTTGGGTCATAGGGATGCCAGAAGTGGAAAGGGAAGGATATGTGTATGTAACAGTGGACTCTATTAAGAATCACTTATTTTATGTATGTAACTTTGGGTATGTATTACAATGCTTTATTTACTCACCAGGGCGATTGTCAAAAGTGACCGAGGTTCGTCCAACTCCTAGCGACTATAGTTGAAAAGATCCTATATGTCATCCTATCACACCTCTTCAGCTTCAAGGATTGATGGAAGTGCAATTTTCCCTGACATCCTTTCCATCTCCTCACTGTTAGGTCGCTACTTCATAACTAAAAGGTCCTAATATACAATCGCTAATCTTGGAACTTCGGATATCATGGTGGAGAGTGGTGTAGGAGACGACCCAGATATGACAGTCACTGATGAATATAACTTGAGTTATAGCATTGAGCCTCTAGATAAAAACTCCTATAGCTTAGATCTTGGGCATACAGTGCTGCCATTCATGTTTGCAAAGTAACTAAAACTACCAACGTAAACTCTTCCTAACAAGCCCACTGGCTTTTACATACACACTAGACTACTTGGTCAAGCACATTCAGCAATACTTTAGCATGTCTCACTGGGCTCATCTAGTTTTACTACTTCCCAACAGGACATTAAATACCATATCGATCTATATAACATTTTTAAAGAACATCCTACCTCATATGAATCCTAAACGAGAACATTATTCTCGCCCCTGCTTCACTGATGTACACTAATGCTATTTTCGAACCCATGACTTCCATAAAGCGAAGAGCGAGAGCGGGAGCAGGAGAGATTTTAGGATTTTAGGTTCGGATTTGAGAAAGTTTATAGGTTTTAGGTACGGATACCACTACACCACTTTTCGCTAAAGGGTATAGAGGTTATTTGACTTATAAGGTAGGACGGGGAGGTCTGGGGCATGGAAAGAGTTTGCCTCACATGGCTGATTTCAACACTGTTGTCCCGAGCCTTCGACTGGTGTCTTACCACTTGCACTCTTTTGAAGGTTTCTTTTTTTCTCTTCTTTTCTTTTTTCAAGTTTCGGGTTTGAAACTGCTATATGTACTTCTTTTCCCATGAATTAGAAACGATCGCTACTATGGAGTCGAAGAAAGTATGAAACGAGCAAAGGTAGATAATCAGTCAGACTTTGATTAGTCGAACTCATGTTCTTACCAAATACGTATGAACAAACGAGCATTGGCACTTGGCTGGCTCTACAACCAAACCAAGCTCCATCAGACAAACACAAGCAAAAATCCTTATATACAGCTTTCAGTATCATCAACCATAACACCATTTGCATGGTCAGGAAACCTTCAGCCGTTATCTTACCCTAGAACACCAGACTGAACACTCGTCTGTACTGGCTGGATAATATCGTCCTTTGGCTCAGGGTATGTTTTCTTGTCAATAGCGGCATAACCCTGTGAGAACCTATCCAGCATAGAAGCAATCCATCGCTGTTCTTCACCAGTAGCAAACTCGTACACAATACGCACCGCATACCCAACCCGGTACGGCCCCATGGTGCCTCGCCCCACAGACTCTAGCGAACGTAGTATCTGCTCCACGAAATACCGAGTGGTTGAGTGAGAGTCCGCCCGGGGTGTTCCGCACTGGACCAGCGTCTCTTCTAGAACAAGCATGCTGGCCCAGTACCCCATAAGCAGCGACCCTGCCGCCGGCGACTGGAACTCCAGCACGGTCTGGAATAGCGAAGCTTCTGGGTCTGTAGGCATGACCTCGATCGGTCGTGGGAAATCAAGCGCTGTAAAATCGTCGTACCATTGCGTCCATCTTGCATGATTCACTGCAGCGAGGTGGGACAGGGCGGAGACTTTGTCGAATTCGACGGAGATGCCAGCCTTGTGAGCTTCGCGGAGGAGATAACCCGAGTGCAAGACGGGCGAGAGCTGTGCAAGGTTTGAGAGGAAGCCATCGCCAACACGAATATGCGATCTTGGGGCGTCGGCATCATAAATGAGACGCCTTCCGCCATCAGACATAACCTGCTTCCACGCTGGCCGCGACAGGAACAATTGCTCCTTTCCAGGCCAGAACATGTCGCCTACAATCTACAAGGGATCGTGTTAGTCGTGGCCCGCTAGGGTGACATTGTCGAAGCCGTTGCAAAGAGACGAAAGAGATCCACCCAAGTTAAACGACCAGGGGTGTTAAGTTAAGTCCACTTGGACTGGACGGGTGATATGTGAGATGCTATATCGCGCCATCTCAATGCAGCAATGCAGAGTAACCCTGCCGGTGACGAAACAAAGAGATATGATTCAACGCATTGCGCTCACTGGCCTGTCCATTGGTTATGCTTGACAAGATAGTCTCCAAGCTGGGTGCTCAAACCTCCCAGTCACTTGACTTGGAGATAATGCGAGGTTCTTCATCTTCGCATTGCTTCTATAGTCAATGGGAGACATGGAACGTACAAGAATGGCACGGCACGAAAGAAGCATAGCTGCATCCCAGCCCTCGGCGTGAGCTTCTGGGCCCCTTTGTTCAATCAAAGCGCCGATGCCTTTGGCATGTTGAAGCCAGGTGTCGGGAGCAGTAGCTTACAGTAAGTTAGCGAAGGTCCAGGAAGGCAGCTTTCAACACATACTACCAGCGAATAACTAAGAAATCATAAGCTTTGAAACCATAATAAAATTCAGTAGGAATACCTCATAGTAGCACAGGAGTATAGCAGCACACAGCGTCTCGGATGCTTTCCACTCCGCGGGGTGTCGTAGAGCAGTCTGTAGCTCGTTGAGCGCCAGCCCGTATATGGTCCTGCTCTGTGCGATTAAGTCCGGGTTGGAGTTTGCTTTGCCAGTAAGATGTAGAGCAAAAGAGCAGATAGCTCCATCGAGAAGAGCCCGTTTACCTAGACGGTCGATATTCAACCATGACAAGAGTGTAAATACATCGGTAGATTTTGAGTAGTGAGCGGATGATTCTACCATGTTGAGTATAAGTGGCCCTCTTGGTAACTCCAACCTCAGCAGGGTCGGCGAAGTGTTGACCAGAGACCATGATATCGGGCTGTTTATACCGACGCTCCCATGATTGCTAGAGTCAGCTGTGCGGGGAGAAGAGCTGATAGTTGATGAATCAGTTGTATCTGAATGTCTGCCGCGTTGACGAATCGAATGCTTTATTGTAACAAACTTGATATCCCGATCGTAGCCTGGACAAGGAGAGCCGTACCTAGTACAGTTCCCGCAGGACGGCTTGATGCCGTCACACTTGACCTTCCTGGTTCTGCAAAGCTTACATCCTTTGCTTCTCGGTATGCCAACCATAGTCAAGCAAGGCCTAGGGAAGCCCTTGTTCGATAGGCGCTCACCGCTGGTTCTTAATCATCTGTGCCGCTATCAGATCGAGAAATCGAAATGAACCCCTCCCACCACAAGCGGCTCAACTTCCCGAAGCGGGCGGCGATGTCGAGATGTGTGGGAGATGCTTGTATTGGCGGGGAAGAGAAAAGAGATGGTGCGCGCTTCGGCCCTTTAGAGTTCTTCCGTTGATAGCGGGCGGGGTTTCTCTTTTCGCTCTTCCTGCAAAGGATGAATGAATGGCTTGTTGTTGAGAAGTTGTAGAGGTTGAGTTACAGTTTGGTCACAGCAAGGGCTTATGTGCTTCTTATTTGCCAGGCTACCTCTCTCTATACCCAGGATCTCAATCCTATAGGCAGTCCCCTAAAAGACACAACTCGCATATATGCGGATAAAGCACGCATATTATATAATGTTGCAGGATCAAGTCCCATTCAACCTGTCAATAATTAACTTGTAAATATCCGGGGAAACCAGGATCAATATTGTTCTTCAGGCCAGATGTTAGAGGGACCAATTGAGTTAGATCCCCATCTGTCGACTCCATGTAGATCATGTTTAAAAAGTTGCAACCATTGTGGAATAAGCTCCTGTAACAGTGAAGCAAGCAGGGCAAGGTACAGTAACAGATATAGCACTTCATTCACTGATTTCTTTTGAGGAAGCCTAGATGGGACAACATACCGAGATTTGAGTGATATAGACAACATCCAATCAACCCTCAGTACTCACCGGCAATTAGCTGCGGGAATTACTCTTCTCTGAGATAACGCTAGGAGGTTAAAATCAGAGACCCCCAGTGTTATATCTAGCTTAGCCTTTTGGAGATATGAAATGGATTAATGACCTGAACTGAAATGAAATGAAATGAGCACTCAATTAATTAATCTATTTGAACATAGGGGCCACAAACCTCGACGCAGTTGGCCGCTCGGGCC
Organism: Fusarium torulosum; assembly: GCA_900312805.1. Classification (NCBI taxonomy): domain Eukaryota; kingdom Fungi; phylum Ascomycota; class Sordariomycetes; order Hypocreales; family Nectriaceae; genus Fusarium; species Fusarium torulosum. The sequence continues at coordinate 86,253 of ONZP01000274.1, forward strand.
AAGAGGCGCGACATTTTACTGCATGCGCCGTGTAATTAAGCCTCGGAAGAGAGATTGATCTGCATTGCCCAGAAAAGCATCCATTAAGTTAGATTCTTGGTCTTTCTCTTTCTTGGAGCACACCAACGGACGGTTCACGGATGAGCTTGTGCGAGTAAGATGGGATTGCGTATATCGAGCTAAAGACCAACAGTGCAATAAGTCTCGGATTGAGAGAGTAGTCCAGACTAACAGTGAAGTTAGCTATTAATTGGTTGGCCGACCGCCGAATCACTTCCGTCCAAGGGCCCCGAGGGATTGATTGTTGATTGATTTTAACGGCAACGGCGCTTGATGAAGGATCAGCCACGCCAACCACGGGGCGTATGACTGTAGATCTGGAGTGGCAACTTGGTGTGCAAATAATCCTCAGCAAGCTGTTGATGAGGCTGAAAGATGTACTGTGTAGGGACATCGTGTACAGTACAGTACAGTACAGTACATACTCTGACAGCCAAGCTCACCAATCTGGTTTGATGCAGAGCCGAAATTTGGCTTCATTTCTGTTCTGCCATCTACGGAGTAACATCATGGGCAGTTACTCAGGTAAGAGTCCTTTAATATAGAGTCTCTTATGTGGCAGCGGTGTCCATGATGCCCGACTTTTTACAGAGTAATTTAGCATGACGAAGCAATCTAAAAGGTATTTTAACATGTCTTGTCTCAAGTGTTGGAGATCAAATTGAGACCCTGGTTTCAACCATGGAAGTAATTACAGGGATGTCTAGTTGCTGTCATTGTCTTCCTACCCCAGACCCAGATACTGAGTGAGATAGTGAGCGACTGGTATGTAAGTGACGATGTTTTGTCGGTGAGCATGATTTTATCGAGGCTCTTTTAAGTGCCGCATGTTGATGATTAAGTCAACTTCCTACTAAAACCTACAGCACTTCCTTCCTTATCATGATCCTCATTGCTATCAATCTCTCATCTCTTTTTCTTCACTATTCCGTAACGCGACGCAACCTTCTGCTTTCAATCACTTTTAAGACGCAATAAATTCGCACCCACAGTCGGACGTTACAGTTCACGAAGCCTTATGACAATCCTCATTCGCCACTCATCCATAAAGTAAAACTCCGCGTATAGTACGCTCTTCAGTGGGGGATTTACGATTGATGGAGAGAGACAGCGGGTGCTCGGCCCTCTCCACCACCACTCTTCTAAAAATACCCGGATACGTAGCTGTTCAGACTTGGAAGAGGCGACCAGACCCATGTAATCTCGTCATGAGAAAAAAATCCAGATCATTTTGCACGACAATCGCTGTGATGCTCCATGACCAAGGGCAGAGAAAGCCAAGGCAGATAGTTCATGTAAGGGTCAACGGTGGTGAAGTAAATGTATTTTGGAGGAAAGCATAGGAATGTCTCTCAGGGTCAAAGATACGAAAGGTGGTGCCGTCTTTTAAAACATGACTGCCAAATACCCTCCTATTAGCGGCCGACGCCTCGTTTACCTTTTCATCGTGCATAAGTTTGGTTCCTTTTTGGCTCCAAGATCCACTGGGCGTCGCGTCTTCGGTGCATGTCCATGGGGCTCTTTGCGTCGGTCGCCGTTGGATGTACAGTACTTATCGGATGTTATTGTTTTGTCTGAGATCCACGCTGCGGGCTCGCAGCACGAAGCAAGACTACTGCAAGCCATGTCCAGTGCTTCTCTGTGCCGACATCGAACCAACTGACCTCAATCAGATGCCAGAGGAATTCAAGGGCTGCGCATGCATGAAGACAATCACGGCAGCTGAACCATCAATTGGTGAGTGCGTACCAAGCTAGATATAAGAAATGTTGTTCCAATAACAGTAACCGAGCTGCAGGAAAACGACCGAGTTGAAAGTAGCGGTACAATGCTCACAGCTTCAGATACGAACCAACTGGGTGGATGAGATGGAGACCTTATTCACCCACAGGTTCTGGTCTGGACCAGTACCTTCCTAGCCTTGTTTACCAACAACAAGGAAACATTTATTACTTATTTCTCTTGAAGCGCGCAGCGAGTCAGTGTCAGCCTGGTCTCCTATGAACCAACAACAGCTTCCTCAGCTGTTGGTTATGTTGAAGAGTGATGCCAAGCAAGGCCAGAGTACGACTGCTCGATCTAAACGTTAGTAGTTGCCATACAATATTGTCCGGCTCAAGTCACAAACTGAAAGAAACAACCCGAAAAAAGCCATGACCCTTTCCAGACGAGACACACAGGCGCGAAACCTCAAAGCAGTTAGATTGTTGACAATCAATCGTATCTCGCGCGAGGATGATGGATGATCGGCTCCAACGTCTGGAGTGCTCATTGGCACGTCAGTTAATCAGCCAGGCCATCCCCTGAGTGTCCCTTGCTTGGAGCAAATGTATCGTAAACGTCCAGTACTTTTAAGGCAAGTATTTTGTGCAGGCGGAAAATGGTTCAACCCCTGACTTTCAAAGACCCCGAAATTTTTTGACGTCGGTTTCGACTGGTGTAGTATGAGACGGCGACCAACATATCAACTGCCAAGAAGCGACGAGAAGGAAATTCAGGGACTTCAACTCAAGCACGACGATGGCCTCGCACAGGACAGCACCACTGTTTGAGCCCTTCCCGGTCCCGGTCCCGTCAGCTGGTCGCTGGGCAATGCAGCAAAGGCAGCACAGGTAAAAGCCATCAGCACGGACAGGAGGTTTGTTCCTGGATCAATGCTGAATATGGCCTCTAAGTCTGCTCTCAGAACAAAACCAGACACCAGACATCAGACACCAGACACCAGAGAGAGATGAGGGCACTCGACGTGGTCACTCTACTTGGTCAGGGCTCCCTGTCTAGCGCAGGATGGGTTCAATGCACAGGAGAGCGGTGGCCAATGGTGGACGTGTTGGCTCTTCTGGCATCAACAAGACCCGCCCAATTCTCCTGGGACCCGTGAGATTTGTAGGATTTGGTCCTTGGGGAACCCTTGGGATGGCTCCACCTCGTGTTGTGCTTGAGGTGCGATGGTGGGAATATATGGATGGGGGCATGTGTGAATAAGTCGACCTAGAATGCCAACATAGGTATCCGTAGTCATAGTCATACAAACATAGACAGATGGAGAGAGAGAATTGGCTTACGACGTTCTTGCCCCTTGTCCCCTGCATGCTTACAGTACTTTATCTCCAGGACAGTTATCTCCACCAGGCTGATACGATCTCATGGCAGCACGTTTTTTGCGTGTGGTGTTGTTGTGATGGAGTTTGAAGGGTGAGTCTGTGTGTGAGAGAGAGAAAGACCGAATGCCTGGGTGGGAGGAATATTGCGCGGCTGTCACTTGCCTCTTCCTTCGCAAGAGTCAACTCTCATTCGAGGCTATCATTTAGAACAGGCGTTGGATTGCAACCACACTGCTGTCACGCTCAACCCGAAAGGGTGTGGGGGGACCAGCCAGGCCCAGGCGTCGAGCGTACCTACCTACCTACCTTGCACGTACCTAGGCCTAGGGAGCTGTAAGCTTTAGTGACTAACCCGCTAAGTTATAGAGGGTGCCACTCCCGTCCAGCCACTGTAGCTGCCCTGGATCGCTAAAATGTAGCAGTCATCTTCACTGAATCTCGCCCAATCGATCCCATGTTGTTCTCAACTCTCCACTAGGACCATCCCATCCTTTATTAGCACCTAGACTGCTGGGTTCTGCGGGTGGAAAAAGAGTGGATTACGAATTCCATGGACCCCCGGTGGATAGGCGGTACGTACCCGTATCTCGAGGTGCTCCGGGGCTGCCAGAGGAAGAAGCGCAGCCGTTTCCTCCCTCAAGTCTCAACCACACCTCACGCCTTGGCTTCTTTTTTCTATTACCATCTCATCAACATCTTGTCTCGTTGTTTCTCCTTGTTCTGGTGTCTTCTTTTTTTTCTCTTCTTTTTTTCCTTTTCTTCTCAACTCCCCATCATCGCCATCACCGTCACTCATCGCCTGTTTTTGGCCTTACTCAGCCCTTCGTCTGCACAACACCCAAACAGCTGGAGCCGTACCCCTTTCTCTCGGCCGTCGCTTCTCCCCGAAAAAAACCCCCCCAGAAACCCTTCGAACGCCTTCGATCTTGCACCTTTCCCCATCTACTATACTCGTCTCCTGTGATCGTTTGGCTCTAGACCTCGACACTTGTAATATTCTCACATTGCGCATTTGCATTTGCCTCATCATCTGCCTTTGCTCCTTCCAGACCCTGTGACGAATCTTGGACGACGGGAAATCGTGCCTCTGAATAACCCTCATCTCGCGAGCGAACTCCGTAATACTTCGTTCTCTCGCCTTACTCGTCTGCTTCACGTTCCATTACCTCGAACTGCCGACGACCTCTCATGTTCCGTTACAACTAGGCTGAGATTCAAGCTGTCATACGACTCTTGATCTTGCCCCAAATCTACTACTAGCATATCCGATTTCGTAGCAGAGTCGAAGTTCTGCTCACGGTAATAGTGAGCTACTTTCTCAGCACGATCGATTCCTTTTGTTCCGGGTCGCTGGCGTCCTAATACACCGCCTGAACTCTTCTCGTTTGTCACAAAGATTAAAACAGAAAAAAAAAGGTAGGTTGGTTAAGCAAAACATCTCCCGTCACCACGGGAACTTACCTCTTCCTTATGGCGAATTGTTTATGTCTCAGCCTTATTGAACCTCGGTGCTTCGTGTGAAAGCTGTGCTAACATTGACTGCGTGCTTAGTTACCCTTTTGTTGAGTTGCAAACCGATTACGTTGCGAATCGACATCTCCAGCTATCCCTTTGAATTACGACCGACAGCAGTAAGCAGGCACAACTCTCGTGGTACGCTTGTTGTTGAACGGCAGCTTTACTGCTCGGAATACGTCGACACAAATTATGGCTGCACTGGTTCAAACCTATCCCCAGCAAACTGCAACGGTTACAATGCTCCAGACTCGACCGGCTTCATCGACAAGCATGATACCCAACGCTCAAGGCCAGAACGGCCACCAGTACGCAACATCAGCCCAGACCCCAAGATATGCGGTTCCCTCTCCCACCGGATACCGCGGTAGTGCGACTCCTGTTCAGCAGTACGCCTTTACCAGCACACCGACTCTGCACCATTCGCAAACATGGCAGCCGCAAGCCCAGCCTACACGAACCTATAATCACAATACCAACTATGGTGGACGCCAATTTAGCTCTTCAGGGGCCAACATGCAATACAATGCCATGGGTGTCGGCCAAACTGGGGCTCGTGATGATTCCGCCATTCCTCAACGACGAAACATCGTACCTGCTCCTCGACCCCATTCCGCCTTCCTTGCTGGCCCTACTCAACCAGTTTCTCCAACCTCGCAAAGCAAAGCCGCACCAGACAGATATAGACGGTCGTCACTCACCCCTCAACAAAACCAACATGGCCGCTCTCACAGCAATGCCGTAAATGCTGGAATTCCTACGGCGAACCAGCTATACAACGGACCAAATCCTTCGCGCGCGGCTATCCCCAATCGGCCAAACAGCTTCTATAATGCTGTGCCTGGCACATCTGTGGATGATATGCAGCTGCTCCAATCGCCCATGGATGATTCGAACCGATCACGCCGGCGTAGCATTCGTGCTGATTCTGATCTCTCTAAACCTGTTGCGCAAGACAAGAGCAAAACCGATGGAGGCTCTCAAAATCTTCGCGTGGTCGGCAAGAGGACTACACATTCACGTAATGGTAGTTCTGAGAGTGTTAATTCCAGTCGCAGCAGTCACTCTCGTCCATCCTCGGTAAGTTGATGATCCTTGAATTTCATGTCCAATCAGCAATCGATGGTAAAACTTGTATGCTAACAGGGATCGTCATGCAGTCTGCCAACCGCAACATTTCTGCCCCCACTGGAAACCCCTCATCCCAGGCAAACAACGAAACCACTTCTAAGCAAGATCAGGCCAAGGTTAACGCTCCTCCTCGAGGGTCATCTTCCGATGCCATCAAGCGTTCGACAAACCCTTCTCCTCTCTCTAGGCCAGCCACCATGGCCAGCGAGGTCGCTGAGGACGGATCATCAAATGCGCAAAGTGCGGGTAATATGGAATCACCCGCGGCTAAACAGCTTGCGGCCATCAACAAAGGGCGCAAGTCCAAGAGCAAGACCTCCAGGCTGCGTCGCGCCTTTTCATTCGGAAGCGCTGCTGATTTCCGCGAGGCCGAGACACCTGACAAGACAGAGCCATCCAAGCTTCACAAGGACCCAACGACCGATGAGGCCTACGATGCCGAACAAGCACGTATTGCGGAGGCACAGGAGGCTGCAGGCCTTGGACACAGTATCTATGGCGGCAGATTCTTTGGTGGCTCAACAGACAATCTTTCCATCTCATCGACAGCATCTTCTGCTTCCATCATGATTCGAAAGATGGGCCGAGGTATGAAGAAGGGTGGTCGATCGTTTGTTGGAATTTTCCGACCCAAATCAGTGATTGGAGTTGCTCCAGCTGATGGACCTGTAAAACCCGAAGCTAGCCACGCTGCTGTCTCGATGGTTACTGTTGAAGCTGAAACACAGCGAGTCAACGTGTCGGCAGACCCTCGACAGACGGATACTTTCCCCCACCTCGAGCGTAACTCTATTGATACCAGCTTGGGCATCGATATTGCTGAACGTTTGGGAAGCTCTGGCACCGACAACTCCAACTCGCGTAAAAGCATTGTTGGAGGCGACAGAGAGCGTGCGGAGGTACTTGCTGCCGTCCGCAAGGGAATTCTCAAGCGTATGTTTCAACGTTCCATGTCGGACTTTTTAAGCTAACATAAATATTAGGTCCAGGCTCTGCCAGCCCTTCCATCCGCCCTGCCGACTCCTCCCCTGGATTGGACCTTCCTAGCGTTCCCGCTGTCAATGACTCACCCAATTCTAGTGCACCTAGCACACCCAACGATGAATCTCAGGGTCATCGTCGAACTGGCTCCATTGCTCTGGGCGGCGAAGACTATTTCATGTCGGCTTTGAGACTTCGACAGGACAGCAAGAGTGCCCCCAACACCCCACACGGATCTACCAAGCGCAACGCTACATTCTCCCCTCGCATTGTCTTCCACGACACCTGGCCTCCCCAGGAGTACGACCGTCGCGGCGAGGTTGCCACCTGCAACCGACTGACTCCCATGCTCGCACAGCAGATCAAGGAGGAGCTAAACACCTTCAAGATGGTAAGTCCTGATCTTGATACATGATTTAATAGACTAGTTACTAACAGGATTTTAGGAGATGGAGGTTCACGAAAACTCAAAGATTTACACGCACTTTTTCTAATGATGGCAATGTCCACCACGAGGAGCGAAGCTTGTCAAGCGCAGTGTTTTGTTTCCTTTGACTGATGCCGGGTCGTAAGACTCGCAATCTTGTATTGCAACCAACCATATTGACCTTTTTGGGCGTTTGGAACAGCATAGTACGGTGTCAAGGCGTTCAGTTCATCACTCTGACCAGTCTCTACATATCATGTGGAATTTAGACCAACGAGTCATACATTTCTTTAATCTTGCCTTTATCATCTCTCTTTTCTTTTCTTTTTGGGACCAAGAAGGGACGGAGCAGCAGCGGAATTTTGTGTGCTTGCAAATTCAAGGATCATCAACGTGTGGCTTGAGTCGATCACCGTTGAACCTGGGACGCGCCACCTTTTATCACAGAACAACCTTTAAGTAGTCTTAGCGACATGAAAAAAATAAATCAATGGATTGGACATAACAAGAGACGTGTTATACGAGACGAATTTTCCGAGTTAAACTGTGAGACCCCTTTACAGTGAATGAATGAGACAATGGCTTGATACCCTCGAAGAGGACCGAATGCTCACTAGAGAAATGGATATTGATTACGTGTTCATTTCCTCAGATCGTGTTTGATCTGCGCGACTCTTAAAGGATCAAAATCCCTGGTAATGAAAGCTAAGTGGCGGCGGATAAAGTAACAACAAGATGTACGTAATAGTACGTGGAGCAGACAGTTCCACTCCAGCTGTGACTTCCATTCCATCGGCAAGGCTGTGAGAGCTTAATTTCATGTGGCTTGTGCCTCATAGCTGACTCTGACAGCCTTCCCCCACCTTCCGTCCGGAGAAGGTGGGGGACAAGATATGAGGGCGTGAGGGTCCAGAAACATTTTCTTTTTTTTCTTATACCAACGACCTACGGTTTTTGCGACAAGCCCTTTGCGCCGCAACACGCAAGACACTCTGGAGAGACTTACACGACGAGCCTGGCTCTGGAAGGGTCAGGGGTCTTTGATACTTTCTGTTCCGAATCGTCAATTTGTTTGCTTTACACAGCGCATGTCTACAATGACGTCCAAGGACGAGAGCCCCGCGGCGGAGCGCCCAGCTAAGCTCTTTGGGAGAGCCTTTTATGAGTCGATCGGATCCCCGAAATTTATTGTTGCTCCTATGGTGGATCAGTCTGAATTTGTAAGTCGTTTTCTCTATGATGTATTGTTAATACTGACAAGTAACAGGCTTGGAGAATGCTTTCTCGAAGCTTTCTTGCACCTAGTGAACAATCGAGTTTGCTCGCCTATACACCCATGTTACACGCCCGACTCTTTTCGCAGGACGAGAAATACCGCAAGGCGCACTTCCAGGCTGTTCGACCTGACGGCAAAACTCCCTGGCTCGACGGAAATCCTTCTATAGACCGCCCGCTATTTGTGCAGTTCTGCGCAAATGATCCCGATGCGCTCCTCTCTGCCGCTCAGCAGGTCGCGCCTTACTGCGATGCTGTCGACCTGAACCTCGGATGTCCCCAGGGTATTGCGCGGAAGGGAAAATACGGTGCTTTCCTCCAGGAAGACCAGGATCTTATCTTTCGTTTAATCAATATTCTGCACAAGGAGTTGTCTGTGCCCGTTACAGCCAAGATCCGAATCTTGGATACCAAGGAGGAGACTTTGGCATATGCGCAGAATGTGCTTAAGGCTGGCGCATCCATTCTCACAGTCCACGGACGAAAGAGAGAGCAAAAGGGTCATTTGACAGGCTTGGCTGAGTGGAAGATGATTCGTTTCCTAAGGGACAGTCTGCCAAAGGAGACTGTCATTTTTGCGAATGGAAACATTCTCCAGGAGCAAGATATTGAGAAATGTCTCGAGGCCACGGGCGCTGATGGTGTTATGAGTGCCGAGGGTAACCTTAGTGACCCAGCCATTTTCACAAAACCACCACCTGTTGGGGAAGAGGGTCGAGAATACTGGAGAGGTAAAGATGGCAAGGGAGGATACAGAGTCGACGCTGTTTTCAGACGGTACATGAACATCCTTCATGAACACGTCTTTGGAGATAAGGCCCCCGAGAGACGACCACTCTTCATGCCTGGTGACGATACAGAATGGATGAACGAGGGCGAGCGTGATGAGGAAGAGCCAGCACCAAAGAAGCGAAGAAAGGATCTTGGTAAGAAGGGAGAGCAGGGTCCCAATATGTCTGCCATGCAGCCTCACCTGTTCCACCTCCTCCGACATTTTGTCTCCAAGCATACCGATGTGCGAGATATGTTAGCCAAGAGCCGCTCAGGTGACTTGGAAGCCTACGAGCGTGTTCTCGCCGCTGTGGAGCGCAAGGTCGCAGAAGGTCTTATCGAATATGAGCGTACCAACGGCGAGAGTGTTGCCGAGCCACCGCTGGCTGAAGGCGAACAAGATCCCCCAGAGGATGAGAGCTCAGTAGGCACACAAAGACGTTGCCGACTGCCATGGTTCTGCGTTCAGCCAATCATCAGACCGCTGCCCACCGAAGCACTGAAGAATGGAGCTATCACGTTAAGTAAGAAGGGTAGAGGCAAGACACAGGAGATGACGCAGGGGAAGAAGACACAAGAGAAGACGCAGGAGGAGAGGCAAGAGGAGAAGGGAAAGGAGGAAGATATTAAGGCGAGAGATGAAGCGGTGGCTGGATAGACCAGTCAAGATGATATATTATAGATGGCGTATAAGGATGGAATGATACATTTGTTTTCTGAGACGTATACTGGCCTTGTGCTCTCTCGCCAAAGAAAACAAACTATATGCCAATATGAGAGATGAGCCCTCTTCCCCATTATTTGCTGGAAGATGACATAGAAACTGGGTAAACAGGGAAGTTTGTTCAATCTCTGCTAATTATTTACTTACACTGGATGCCAGAGTGTCCGACAGAATGCCAGTATGAGCTTGAACGGACCATCATCTACCATCGGATGTCTTGTCTACGAACTTTGTGTGTTGATATGAGACTCCAGCGCTCAACGTAATCTTGACTTCTAAGTCAATATCATGTATGTTATGTGTCAATGAAATAACATAGGCTTGGGGCTGACACGCAATTGACTTATGCTACTGCGCATTGCCCCCAAACAACCCGCCTATGCCCTTATACGTGATTTATTTAAGTGATTGATCCAACGGGCGTATCTGATTGAATTTGAGACGGACAGACCAGAGCCACACAATCTGGCCAGGTGCAACAAACGTGACCACTGAAGATTAATATTGAAAAAAAATATAGGTACTTGGATAAAATATGCCAAGACTGGGGTTCGAACCCAGGCATCTTTCGATACTGCAGATACGTCTTAAATGCAGCGCCTTAAACCACTCGGCCATCTTGGCTTAAGTATTGCTCGTTTTTTTCTCATACCGCATAGATAAGTCAACTCCAAGACTCCACAAGTTGACCAGTCACACGTGCATCAACGCTGCAACTTACACATCAGTCAGTACTGCTTTGCCATCGTCGACTCCAGCGCCTTCGCTTCGAACATTCCAGCTGCGAATAATCTCTCGTTGCCTTTTCTCCCATCTACTCGATTACTCTAAGCTCTCTGGCATTTATGTCTATCTATCTATAACCCTTGTCTAAATCTTGACACCCAGCGAATTTCGGCAACCTCTGACAGCTTGTGACCTTGTAAGGACGTAAAAGGAAGATATTTCAAGCAATTTAAGCCTATCTAGATTAACAGCCTATGGCAAAGAATATACTTGCTTTACCATATTTTCAGTGAAAGCCTTCAGTACCCCAAAAGCCTATCGACATCCTTTCAACCGCCCTGTCTGTGACCCGGGGTGGCGCACGAAGGTAGCTACTAAGTCGGAAATATCTCTACCTGTCAATGGCCCTTTTCTCTGGTCCTCGGCCACAAAACAGAATATTCTTCATAAAGTACTTAAGGAAGGTATACAAGGGCAGGTAAGATTACCTCTTATTGCAGACTCGCACAAGGCCAAAGAATGGCAAATATACGCAGCTGGAACCGCAGCCGCTTATGCAAGAGAACTATTAGAAGGAATGCCGCAAGAAATTAGGACTAAAATAAAGTTCCATCGCCTCTCAAGTTCAAGTGAGTCCTAGTTGATTCGACCATGAGAGGAATATTACTCACGACATCTTAGCGAACCGGTCTATTTCTTCTGATAGGCGAAAAGTATTGTTGAAGTCCCTCGATTTCCAACAAATGGACGCCCGAAAAACCGACATAAAAGCTGCTCATTTCCAGACCTGTCAGTAGCTTCTTAATCATCCTGATTATCTGAGCTTGTTCGATCAGCGGCAACTACACTGCCGCTTTTTATGGATCAGAGGCAAGCCAGGCATGGGAAAATCGACCATTATGAAGTTTATCTACACAAGAATGAGAAAGGAAGACCAGAATCGACAGGGCCTCACCATGTCCTTCTTCTTCAACGCTCGAGGCGATGAGATGGATAAATCAGTTTCGGGCATGTATAGATGTTTACTCCTGCAGTTGCTACTTGAGAAAGGGGCGTGTATCAACACTTCAGACTGCTACAACGAAAGGCCGCTATTTAGGGCTGTATATGAAGGACATGAGGATATCATACGATTACTTATAAACAAAGGAGCTATCGTTGACTTGGACGGCGCACAGAGGGAAGAAATGGAGTACACGATTGCCACAGGGGCATGGAGGTTGCCAATGCGCTCGGACGAACTGCCAAATGGATACCATCCTGGGTCACAGGAGCATAAAAGGGAGATTCGTGAGAAGGAGCTACGTCTGCGTCGATTGCTATACCCACAGTTACACGGTGACGTTCCGGGGTCAACCAGACAAACTAGTTAGATAATGTCTTGTTGTTCAATGAAAAGATCTGCTATCCCAGACCTACTGCCCAAGCAACGTTTCCCAGCTGTCGAATCAAGACACACAGATTTTCCACAATCGCCGGAGCCATTATGTTGACGCCCCTAAAGTTGGTTTGCAGAATCTCATGAGCAGCCTCCATACTCGCCTTGGGGTTCTCGATCGATGCCTCAGATGTCCCATTACGACTGCTTGGTCCTCGAACAAAGGGCACACCCTGCCCTAGAGTAATGTACTGCTGCACACTCATCGATTCCGGACCATCAGTATAAATCTTCTCTTGCTGTGCCGATAAATCCTGCCCATTTCCAGCTCGAGTAATCACTCCATAAGTCCATAGTGCAAGTGCTGCGTGGTGAACCCCTACAGCGTAAAAGTTCTTTAGCTGAGCTGACGGGAACAGCTTTGCGAATCGGAGAACTTGGCCAGCGTGCCATATAGCTGCGCGAGAGTCGACGCTTTCAACCCACTGCTGAAGGATGGGAAACGCTCTATGTGCCTGCTCGTCGCCTTCCTTGCCGGCAAAGAGTTGTAGGTCGTCCATGGATATATGCAATCCCATCATAAGCTGGTTAAGAAGTAGACGCTCCTGGGCTGTGATTTCTGGCCAGTTCATGGTCGTGGTCTTGAAAGTCTGTAGATCCTGAAGAAGTTGATGTCGTCGTGCATCCAGTAACGAACTGGTGCCACCATAGGAATCTTGTGTATAAGATCGTATCCTGCAAGATGAGCACAAATTTCGGTACTCCAGGATCAACAGCCAAAACGCCTGGAGATATATCGCTGCCGAAAACTGCATGTCCATACGATGGCGGTTTTCTGCAAGGAGGTTCAAATCGCGGAAGAGGTCGCCGACCGATGGTGCTCGCTTCACGTGCCCAGCTTCTCGTCTCAAATACGCGTGCTTCCAATCCTTTGCTGTTTTGGCATACCAGAGCTCTTTGGAAGCAGGTAAAGGAAGTGTGAGCTCAGCGTACGACATGACGGGGTTTGTTAGAGCTGTCATGGACTGTTGACTATCTCGAAGGAAAAGATGAAAGACAAAGCTGTCGAGGAATTAGCACAACTAGAAGTTGTAAGAGGAGTTTTAATAGCAGTCCCTACCGTTTCCACTTCTCCATATCAACCCATGTACGCCATTTCTGCTCGAGGTTGGCACCCTCGTCATCAGGTGTCACTGAGATCATGGAATATGAAGATCGTTGAAACTTGCCGCGATATCGCATCATCTGCGTCTTGTTAGCCGAACGTCATCAGGCATTGACGTGTTTGCATGCATACCGTGACGGGAATGTTGACATGGCACTCTGCAATTTCCATCTTCCGTCGATTTCCACTCCAAAGTCCAATATCTTGGCCGATGACAATGGCCTGAATCATGCCTATATTGAGAATCGATTCGTTGTTCTCCTCAAACTACAAAAGTTAGATATTTCTTGGTAGTTTTATACATAGATACATACTCGTCTGGGCATTATGATTCCTAAACCAATGTTAGCGACCTCGCAATAGAGTCTAGGATTGGTTGAACGTACGGATAGACTCCTGAAGGGCATAGCCAAATTTCCGTAAAGTCGGTATCGGAGTCAGCACAGCACCAGCGGCCGCCGCATTAGCGATGAATTCCGGTTCTTGCTCGTTGAGCTTGAAGGTCGGGAAGTGTATGAAATCCGAAACCTGGTTGGTATGTGAGTTGAGAAAGACATGGAGCATAGTATCCAAGAGATCTGCCGAGGGAAAGGATCCCGAGATGCGACTCGACATGGTATCAGGCTGGCAAGCACCCAATACTAGTGCTAACACGCCATCGCGAGCAGCAAAGTCCAGCTTTTGGTCAATCACCCTCCTAAGAGCCCCCTTGGAAGTCTGGGCTTGTATGCTCGCTACATCTCTTTGGGATACTGGAAGGTTCCCTTGTTCGTCGAATGCATTGTCCTTTGCGACCGGATCCCATCGCCATGGGGACACATCCCAAGCCGTGACAAGATTCTGTTGTATGTTCGCTATGTCGACAGATGTATCTGATTTGGGCGTCCCTTGCTGGGCCGGCATAGTGTTGGACATTCCATCGGTATTCCAATGCTCCAATAAGCCAAAGTCCATATCTGAAAGCTCCATGTTGGTATCGTTGCAAAAATCCAGAACAGCAAGACCTTGGTTCTCTGGCATCTTGTCTGGCTGGTCATATTGTTGTTCGTATAAGACATTTTGAAGAAAGTCGCAAAAGGGGAGTTGATCTGCGCCGGCATGGTTGGAAGAGCCAGCTTCAGAGTTGGCGAGATCACCCAAATTGGGTGTAACTGATCGAGACTGCAGTTGTAACTGGGGATTTTGTCCATACAAGGATGCTTGGTCTGCAGGATAGGACATCGGATTAGGAACGTTGATTGGCACATACTCAGAGGATGCATTGCTACTATCGTGCTCATCATCGCCAGGCGTACGAGAGCGTGCACTCGCAGACAGATGGACCAGGTTCATAGCTGCCGCGGCACCGGCCTCGGCCGAGACGCAAGTCATGCCGCGACGAACACATCGTTGACAAGGCTTCTCCTCCTGGCACTTGACCCTTGCAGTGGCGCAAGCCTTACAAGCATGGGTGACCCGGCCCGTGTTGAGGGAAGTGGTGGTACGTCGTCGCTTTTTGGAGTCGTCATTCTCGTGGTTTGTCTCATGGCGTTTTTTGAGATCGGCGCGTGCAAATGTCTTTCCACAGATTCCGCAGGCAAAGCGTCGACCTAGGGTGTGAGTTTGAACGTGGCGTTGGAGGTGCTCTGGTCTTGAATAGCGTCGTCCACAGTGGCCACAGACATAGAGTGGAAGTCCCTTTTCTGGATCAAGTTTTGAGGTAGCGATACTCGCTGCATCTGTAGAAGACGAAGAGGGTACAGGAGGAGGAGGAGGAGGGGGTTGTGACTGAGATGCATACGCTGGGGTTGAGTCTGAACGAGAAGGGTCGATATTATGAGAAAGATTTGACGAAGAGGGCAAAGGACCAGCCATGGCGCAACTCAAAATCAATTACAGGCCTGATTGAGCCTGCGATTATATCGACTATAACATGGATTTGATAAGTTTTGAGTTGTGAATGGGGAGAACAATGCAGTGTGAGCAATGTCAAGATATGAGTGTAGATAGATAGATGAATAATAGTAGTCGCTGTAGGGCTGTCGATGAATTAAGGTGCCGGGTATAGTGATGGATAATATATTACCAGACAGTTTGAGACTCAAAAACGATGATTGGCCGTGGTATTAGAAGTATAAAAGCTTTAAAGGAACTAGAACTTGCAAGGTTTAGCGACAAGCCAGACGCAATCGCAAAGGAAATAGGGAAAAAAGGCGACTTCTCACGACGTTTTTAATGGGTCTGCATTCTGCAGCCTCAAAGCTGAAAGAGAGAGAGCAAAAAGCCTCTATTCCCTTTTCTGATCATACTCCGGCGTCGATATCGGAGCCCAATTAGCCAACCGCGTCAGTAGTCAAAGCTCTAAAACCACCATCAACGGGCATTGATACTTAAAACTCCCATTGTCGTCGTAAGCAGACGCACCGTTAGAGTGGCCAGGGCAAGGGTATATAGCGAGGACAAGGAAATATCCGCAGCTAAACGTTAGTAGCTTGTTGGCACCATCAACTGCATACGTACTCAGTCTCCATATTCGAAGGATCCGTTCATGAAACTATTACGTCTAGCTGTAGCTGCGTACGTCTACTTCTTACTTTAATGATTAATTGTGGCTTTTCTTCCATACTATTTTTCTTATCTGATCGCGATATGAAGAGCAAAGCCTCGTAAGATTCACCATCATCTGAAACACCAAACTGACCCTCAAGCCGACTCAGCCGTGCCAAGACAAGAGGATCCCCCAATATCGTGATACTTCTCATTTGTGATTTTGGACCTGCATAACACTTCAAGCTAACCACTCTGTCACTGTCTGATGGCGTCAACAGCTTTGGTGCTATTGGCGTAAAATAGATCAACCATGGCGAGCCGCGAATGCCTCATTTTACAAGTCCACGTAATGCATGCAGTAGCGGCGTTTTCCGTCACTTGCTGAGGTCTGAAGGGATGGAATTGTATTATTTCAGCGGTGAAGGTGAAGTTTTCAATGCTTGGCATTGTCTGTGCTGGTTTATGACTATAAGATGGTCCTTGGGTTTGTGTAACCCTCTTGGTTTCACAAGCGATCATGAGTTCTGTTGAACACTGCACATCTCATCATGTGCGATGTGAAGGTGACTACTGTACCTTACGCTCATAGAATGAGAGACAAAACTACTCTCTTCCATGGTGTCTCAGAATGGCTCGCCCAAGGGGCTTAATAGTGAACCTGATATATAAAAAAAGCTGCTCGTGGTGAGGACACCAAGCTGCATACTAGAACCTTATGCTTGGTAGTAAGTCTAATAAGCTTAAGTCTCGCGTAAGGTTATCTGCGATTCAACATACCTAAAAGATAACACAAATCCTGATAGGAAACACGGTTCAGTCTAACAAATGTTCACTTTAACTGCACATCCATCTAACTTGTACATACAGATGCAGAGGAATGTCAGCTAATGGCAATAACCTGTCATTAACATCCCCCAAGGGATCCTATCCAGCATGACCTCAATTGTCAAAACATTCTTGCACTTCTAGGGTTTGATCCAGGGCCAGTTTAGTCTAACGAGTAAAGCAGAATCCTTGACATTTGCGCAATGGCAGTGGTTTCTCCCCTTCCGCCGACTAACTGCTTGTCAGTTTAACAGATTGCACTCAAGAGTTAGGAGTCCAACGTCTGGATCATTTGTCAAGAAAGCGCGTGCAAATGGATTTGTTCTAGCTGGACACGTCAAGCCATCCACAAACATGCATTTCAAGAGTCCGGCCCCTGACCCGGTGAATATCGACCGATATCTACCTTCAAGGTTGATAACATTCCAACATAGGGGAATATCGAGCAACACAAAGACCGAGTCTATATTCCATCAAGATGGTACTTATCATGTCTTCTGATTGGGAATAGAGCGAGTTGACTCCGCGTTAACCTGTAGCACTTGATACAATAGACCTGCATGTCACAGGGAGACCAGGCTTGGGGAAGTGATCAAAGGAGATAAAAGAACGTCACAAAAACAAAACTGATCGCATATGCAAGATTCAAGTAACACACTGGCCTGATGAAAATCGTAAACATTTGAACTTATCCCTTTAAATGGTCCAGTTCTTGGGTTGGATGCAAATAAAGACATCGCAATTCACATGTATGAAATGTCAGCTCATCTACAAAAACGCAACTTTCACTTGCAATCTGACTTAGCCCTACCCAAGTTCATTACTGGACACTACGATGTTGGACAAGCCATATTTGGCACTCGACTCCTCTCGCCAATTGCACCTTCAACTCGGTTACATCACTCAGGAGTTCCTAGTTTACCTCGGAAACAACGCCGATATCGGAACTTGGTTGGTAGCTCTAAGGTTCCTTCGTCTCTGGCGGTTCAGTCTTTGGTTCTGTCAACATTCCGCATAGACTATCGGCCATGCATCGACCGCCACTATAGATCATAGCATCGTAGTTGAAGACGATATGTAACTGGTGCTTCACTTGAAGGAAAGTGGTGTGATGAAGCGGGGGAATTTGGCAGTTCCACGTGATACAATCCACCAACGGATTAACACCAATGAGATGAGATGACCTCTGATGATATTTGTTTCTCAGGCGATTGAGCCTTGAATAGTGTATGAAGTCACCTTAAGGGAGGGGCCTGGGCCGCTTAAGTGATGAAGTGAGTCTTGGAAGCACTTAGCCAAAGTGTCTAGAGTGTCGGTATATGTGATACCGAAAAGGGGGGACGTGGAAAGTGTTATCCTGGGGTAATTACTCCGATAAACCATACCCGGTTAATAAGATGAGATTGGGTTGATTAAGAAAGCGACGATAATAATAATAATAATACTAGTAAAGGGTCCAGTTTGACAGTCTAGATCTAATATAAAGTGGCACCTGATAACCTGCTGCTTTAGCTTCCTTCAACGTTAGAGGTTCAAGGGTTTCTAGAGGGTGATGCAAGGGTGATCGCGTGGGCGAATCAGTAGCGGCCCCCACTATTTTGGCGGGCGGGCAC